>JALBZD010000202.1:0-47530 GCA_038050675.1 Globisporangium cylindrosporum | reverse complement strand
GCCACCATCCACCAAAAAACGCGAAGCTAGTCAAGCTATACCATCGGTCCAAGCGGCTAGCTGACACGATGTGCATACGAAGTTGGAAACACCATTACCGTGCGCACAACAAAATGGCCGACCTAGCAGCCAACCATGACATGAACACCAAGTCCTCAGCACAATACGCATTCCCAACAACACGCCCCACAGGCAACGAAATTGAACAGCTCATGAGCAAAGATGTGACGCACTGGTTCGACAGATTCAGTGATGGAACATCCTGTCTCGGAGCAACCGACTTCGACCCCCTGACCAACATTCGGGTGTACTTGCAGCCGGATCACCTGGACAGACAGACGTAGGCGCCTGCGGCACCCACGTCTGCTTGTCATCACCGTGCGGACGCCTATAACGTCTTGCACACCAACTCACTTCGAGTCGAAGCTGCAAAAGCAGTGTAGCTAGAAGAATGGATATTCTCGTTCGCTTAGCGTAACATAATATACCTCACCTTAACTAACTAAAACAGACGGATCCGCCGAGGGAGTCCCGCACACTCTTCGACATACAGCACGTCTGGGTCTCACCTTCACCTTCCCTCTTCCCGGCAAACTGAATTCCATACAAACAATCACAAGAACAACTCTCGTTTGCAACCTCTTGAGTGATTCTCGCTCTTCGTTATCTGTGAGTCACATTGTTGGATTTGCCTTTCTCGCGTCGCAGTATTCGATCGCCCAGCTAGGACAAAGGAGCACTCAGTCCCCAGTTCCCAGTCCCCAAAAAGCAGCAGAACTCACTTCAATGGCGACTGTCAACCGCCACGGCCACGCCGCGGGCCAGCAGATCGCCAAGCGCCTTGACGTGCTCGGCCACCTCCAATCCGGCTGCTTTGGGGTCTCCTGGTGGTTCGTGCGCGTGTTTTTCGTCGCTGGCGGCGTCTGGGCCATGGCTGCCGCTCACTCCATCTCGTTCGCGTACCTGGTCAACAGTCTAGAATCGGATTTCCCCATGTCCAAGTCGGAGCGCGCGGTTGTGGGCGGGACGATCTCACTCGGCACGTTCGTCGGCGCGTTCTTCTTCGGGAATCTCGCGGACCTGCGCGGCCGCAAGTTTGCTTTGCTAATCGCGTTTGTGATCGCCCACACGGCGACTGCGCTCAGCGCTGTGGCTCGCAGTGTCGAGGTATTTGGAACGCTCCGGTTCATCGTCGGCATCGGGCTCGGTGGCGAGCAGCCGATCATCGTCGCGCTCATCATGGAGCTCGCCCC
The DNA here is from genome assembly GCA_038050675.1 of Globisporangium cylindrosporum. Taxonomy (NCBI): domain Eukaryota; phylum Oomycota; class Peronosporomycetes; order Pythiales; family Pythiaceae; genus Globisporangium; species Globisporangium cylindrosporum. The sequence goes on along the minus strand of JALBZD010000202.1, from coordinate 46,277 downwards.
CGCCAACATCCGCGGCCGCGCGCTCGTGTACCTGGACGCCTTCTCGGCCATCGGCTCGATACTCACGGTGTTGCTCTGTCGTGATCTCGAGCCGCTCATCGGCTGGCGCGTTCTCTTTGTGTGCAACATCGCGGCTCTGTTGTACCTGCCGCTGATCTACTACGTCATCCCCGAGTCCCCCAAGTGGCTCGCGAACGCAGGGTACTACCAAGAAGCCGTGTGTGTGCTGCGTGCCATAGAACAAGCCTCCAGTGTCTTCCACGGTGAAGAGGCCGATGACGCCATCTACAGTCTTCAGGTCGACAACTCAACTGGAGTCGTCGACGTGAGGCGGTCATATCAGGAGCAGGAGCTCCCACTCATAAAAGCCGTGATGAACCGCGCGCGCATTCTGCTGCGGTACCCGTACCTGGCGCGCACGCTCATGCTCTGGGTCGTCTGGACAGGCATGTCCATGAGCAACACTGCCACGTTCGTGTACCTGGGTGAAGACTTTCTGAGGAACGTGCTCGATCGACACGGCGAGACCCTCGTGGTGTACGTCTCCATGATGGCCCAGTTGCTCGGGAACCTAAGTGCCGCGGCATTGATCGACCGCATTGGACGCCGGTATACGCTCATCTGCTTCCTCATGCTCGCGAGCTGTGGCTCGCTGCTCGAAGTGTACCTGGACCCAACGAAGCTGACAGTGTTGCTCTCCAGCTGTCTGCGCAACTTTGGGTTCATGGGTGCCTGGGGCTGTCTGTACGCGTACACACCCGAGCTGTACCCGCTCACGGTGCGCGTTGTGGGGATCAGTTATGCCTGGGGGATCAGTCGCCTTGGCGCCTTTGCAGGGCCTTTCACGGTTGTGCTGCTGGCCGAACGGTTTCAGTTCAGCACGCCTGTGGTGATGTGGATCTTCTGCGGTGTCTCGCTCAGCGCCGCGGTCGTGATCTACGTGTTTGGGATTGAGACCGCGAGTTTCGCCACGAAGGATAAGGAGAAGACGAAGAGCCGCTCGCTGACCGCGGACCACAACCAGAGTTCTGCTCCGAGCCACGTGGTCGCATACACAAAGCATGAGGACGATAAGATCGGCGCCAACCGGACGATTTTTGTCTAGGGACCAACGAAAAATGGGTGTATTACGGTCGTCTTGTATTGAAAGTGAGAGAAACTATGTGTTGAGAGATGATTGTTCAAGGTTGCAGGAATGGAAATTTCGCCCATTGCTAGCTGGTATCACGCCGGGTAGGTAGGTGGCCGCCGTCTCTGGCTTAAGACCTCGGATCATTTTCACCTTCAATGGGAAATCAACCTTGAACAATAGAAAGCCATCGATTGGTGTACGTACGATCAGCTCAGAGATGTTGGCTGGCTGGTTGGTTGTTTCTCTTGTGTATTCGTGTTGCTGTTACATATCACTTCACTGCCTACGCTCTTTGTCACCTCACTCACCGCTCGTTCTCCAGTCCCCAGTTGCTACAGTAGTAGTTGGTCCTCAGTCGTCAAGCGCTAGTCCTCACTAGATGAAGCGCCTCCATGGTCTCTCCACGCTTTAAACGTTGGCTCTTCCTGGTTCCTGGCTTCTTCATCTGTGCTGTACTGAAAAGTACTTCCTCTTTTTAGTGGTGGTGCGCGTCCTGGGACCACTGGATCGTGTTCGGGTCGATTCCTTCTTGCACCATCTCCCAGAGCGGAGACATCTCGCGCAGACGCGTCACGTGCTTGACACACATGTCGATCGCAAAGTCCACCTCTTCCTCGGTCGTGAAGCGGCCGAGACCAAAGCGGATTGACGTGTGCGCCAGGTCCTCGCCCACGCCAATTGCGCGCAGCACGTAGGACGGCTCGAGCGACGCGCTCGTGCACGCGCTTCCCGAGGACACGGCGATGTTCTTGAGCGCCATGAGCAGACTTTCGCCCTCCACGTACGCGAACGACAGGTTCAGGTTGCCCGGGTAGCGCTGCTCCAGGTCGCCGTTGAGTACTACGTGGTCGATTTGGCTGTTGATGCCGTCGTAGAGCTTCTTCGACAGGTAGCTCACCCACTTGTGGTCGTTCTCCATCTCGAGCTTCGCGACTTCGCACGCCTTGCCAAAGCCCACGCAGAGCGGGTGCGCGAGCGTGCCACTGCGCAGACCGCGCTCCTGGCCACCACCGGATATGATCGGCTCCAGACGCACGCGTGGACGGCGACGCACGTACATCGCGCCGACGCCCTTGGGGCCGTACACCTTGTGGCCCGAGAGCGACATGACGTCGATATTGAGCTCGTCCACGTCGATCGGCAACTTGCCCAGCATCTGCGCCGCGTCCGTGTGGAAAAACACCTTGCGTGCGCGGCAGATCGCGCCAATTTCCTTCAGTGGCTGCACCACGCCGATCTCGTTGTGCACGGCGATGACCGACACGAGCGCCGTGTCGGGGCGGATCGCTGCCTTGAGCTGCTCCAGGTCGATGAGCCCATTCTGACCCACCGGCAAGTACGTCACGTCAAAGCCCTCGGATTCGAGCACGCGGCACGAGTCCAGCACGCACTTGTGCTCGATCTGCGTCGTGATGATATGTTTCTTTTTCGCCTGCGTGAAGTGCGCGATGCCCTTGAGGATTGCGTTGTTCGACTCCGTAGCGCCGGACGTGAAGATCACTTCCTTGGCGTTCGCGCCAATGAGATCCGCGACGCTCGCGCGCGCCTTCTCGACCGCGGTGTCGGCATCCCAGCCGTACTCGTGCGTGGTCGAGTGCGGGTTGCCAAAGCCGTACGTCATGTGCGGCATCATGGCGTCGAGCACACGCGGGTCCATGGGCGTGGTGGCCTGGAAGTCCAGGTACGCCGGCTTGCCCTGCGCCTTCACTGCGTTCTCCTTCATCGAGAATCCCGGCGAGAAAATCTGTTCCGAGTTGATATTCGCCAGTACGTTCTCCGGCACGGGGTTCACCGGCTGGTAGCGCTTGTCGGTCGCGAACGCGCGGCGCGTCTGCGTGGTGGTGGTCATCGTCGCGGCATTCGCATTCGCACGGCCGGTGGTGGCGACCGTAGCGCGGCCAGCGGCGGCGGTCATGGAACTCTTGAGCGCGCGCAGAAGCTGCATCTTGGCCATTCTCTTCCTCCTCTTCCAATCAAGATCTGCGTGTGTGTGGCTTGGGTTTCGTTCGACCACGCTCTTCCTTTTGCTTGTGTTTGCGTTGTGTGTTGCTTGTGTTGTTTGTGTGGCCCAATCAGACGTTGGTTTGATTGGAACCCATGGGCGTATATTACGCCATAGCTGCTTATTTCAGTAGATAGTGTTGATGAAAATCCGTGTCGAAGGTTCGAGAGTGTACTGAAATAGAGAGAAAAAGATGGCAATGTTATTTTCGTGATTGCGGGCACACCGCCGAGAGTGTTGGTTAGAGTACTGAATTATTAAAAATAGGCGCTCTGCTTACTGTTTTATGGTGGACTATTTGTACCACACAACTGCTCATACTGAAACGAAGGAATTATTTGTACCACGCCAACTAATTGCTACAGTATCAAGGACGTTTAACAGAATGATGTGCATGATGGACCCTGTGAAGGGCTATCATCAAAGCAATTGGAGCTCTTCAGCACAATTGCGCAGGTGATGAATAACGAGCGGCCATCCTTGCTCTCAAACCTCAAGCCTCGTTCACGCGGAACACGAGCTTGCCCTTGGCGCGCTGGCTCGTCTGCAGCGCCACAGCGCGCTCGACGCTCTCCAAGCTGAGCTCGTAAGGCGACGACGTATCTAGCACCGCGTGGAATTGGTGCTTCGGATATTCGCTCACGAGCGCGGCAAGCTCCTCGAGCTCCTTGCTCTTCGGGAAGCTCGAGACCATCTTGTAGCTCCTCGTGAACGGATTCATCAACTTCCACATCATCGAACCGAGGAACTTGAACAGGTCCACGATGGTGCGCACCTGTGTGTCTGGCGCGTCCACGACCGCGATGTACTTGCCGCGCCTCTTCTTAAGTACGTCGTTGTCGCAGTGGCGCCAGGACGCGTCATCGCCCACACAGTCGATGATCACGTCGAGGCGATGGTCGTCTACGTCGCTCTTGAGCATGTCCCACCAGTTGGCTTCCCAGTAGTTGATCGCCAGGTCGGCACCGAGCGATTGCACGAGCTTCGTGTTCGTCGACGTGGCCGCGACGAACGTCGCGCCTTTGAGCTTCGCGAGCTGGATCACGAGCGAGCCTACACCGCCTGAGCCTCCGATAACGAGTACACGCGAACGAGGGCCAACTTGCGCGTCCTTGATCGCCTGAACTGCCGTGCAGCCCGCGACAGGCAGTGATGCGGCTTCCAGGTCACTGCAGATACTCTCTGGTGGCGCGAGTGCAGCACGATCTGCGTTGAGAACCACGTACTCAGCGAAACTTCCATGGACGAACACATCCTGCGAGCCGATGATGCGGTCGCCAACCCTGAACTTGCCTGACGACTGACACTTGGCGCTAACAGCCTCGACGACCCCGCACAGATCGATGCCCGGGATGTACGGGAACTTGGTGGGCTTCATCACGAGCGACACGCTGCCACTCATGAGGCGGCAGTCGCCAGGATTGAGCGCGCACGCGAGCACTCGCACGAGCAGGTCGCTGGAGCTGAGGTCGAGCTCGGGCTTTGGGGCGTCCTCCGTGAACGTGAGGTTATCGCGCTCCGCAAACTTGGTGATATAGATGGCGCGCATGTTGGGATAGTAGGTGGTGGGGAGGGAGGTTGAGCGTGAGAGTCTTCTTGTTAGTGTTGAGAGCGAAATGAAAAATGAGCCTTGATTAATTTCGCTTGATGATCGCTCCCAAGTCTCATTGAAATGGACGCTTGCTTGAAGATTGGTCAATGGCTCACTGACCAATCTTGCTGACTACCCGCAATCATTCTGCGATAGGTACGACCCACACTCTGCCACCGTTGCACGAAGCAGGACTTGCCGAGAACTGCCATCGCTCCATCAAAGCGACCCAGTCGTCGTTCATGTATCCAAAGATCCTGCTGCCGCAGCTACACATACTGTACTTGTTGATCTGCTGTGATGGAATGGTTGTGACCAGCGTGAAGGTCTTGCTCGTGTTATGGAAGAGCATTGAGGAGCTACGCTGGGCTGACACAATAAGACCAGTATCCAAACGGTCGATTGCATACGGGGAGCAAACCAACTAGCCAAAGCTGCTTTGATCTGACATGCCCGACAAGCTGCAACTGCAGGCATGTAATTAATCAGCCACGCTCACCGTCAACAACAACGCATACCGTAATGACATGAAAAAATAGAAAACACGATAACAGTTGTTGTTTCCTGGTTCACAGACATTGGAAACCCATGTCTTCCATTTATTACATTGCAGAAGTTCGAAGAACGCACCCCTGCCAACATAATCCACGTCTAGGCACAGATCGAGTCACAGCCTGCGAATCGTCATCAAGAGTTGATTTGCTGTTGTTCTCCTGGTCACCGAGGCGCCGCTTCACTTTCTTCCTTCACGAATTCTTCACTCCACACACGCACCATCGCCGCGGACAGACGAGTCTTTCCATGCTGAATCACAATTTAACTCCACGCCACGACGCCGAAGCGCTCAGACGCAGTCTCGAAGCAGAATTTGATACTGAAAACACTCGCTTGATCCATCCGCCGCTGAAGCCGAACTCAAAGAGAGCAGAACACACGATCAGAGAGAGAGGCGGCGCGCCAAGCGGGTCAGTCAAACGCAATCACTCCATTACTCCAAAGAGGTAATGGGGCGAAAGCGCTTATCTGGCACGCTGGCGCATTTTTCGGCGCTTACGACGCAAGCGGCGCATGCGCTTCTTGCGCCACTTGGCGCGCATGCCGCCGTTGACAAAGAGGAGCATCTTCAAGGTGTCCGCTTCCGCCACGCCGTAGTCCGCGAGCGAACCGGATTCGAGCTGCTTGCCGGCGCACACGAGACGGAAACCCGAGATGAACTCGTAGTCTTCGACCATCTGCTTCACCGAAGCAACCGAGGCATCCGATGCCACGGAGAGCTTGAGGGGAGCTCCCGAAAGGGTGTCGACGAAAATCTGCATGATGGAACCAGCCACTCGCTTCTCAGAAAATGGCTTTTTCCCTCCTGGATGCTCAAATGCTGCAGTAGGCACAAGATGACATCAAGACACAACGCGCATTAGAGACCTTGTTCATATATCCATTGATACTCAGGCCTGACCACAGCTAGCTCAAAGTGCGGAGCCCATGCGCACGCACTATCAATGGGTATGAGCCATGACGAGTGCGGACGATGGGCATGGTGCACAAGAGCAGCTAGGCTAGGCTGGGCTGGGCGACAGGTCTAACTAGATGAAGAAGGTTCCGTACCGTGAACGATGTTCACAGCAGAGCAGTCAGCAGAAAGTGAGTGGCGCCATCGCTGGTTGCGGCGGCGACGGAAGCGAGCGAGCAGCGGGGCGAGGCGATCGCATCCAGCCACCCTCTCGCTCGCCACACGTGCTGTTGGGAGTGGTCGTGGCGCTGTAGCAGGAAAAAAGTAATGTCGATCTCTGTATGATTTGAATCTTTTAACTTGTATAGTCTGTTTTCGGCATATATAAATTTGTATGTTGAATAGAAGAGTGGGTTGTTGTGGCTTTTAGATGGGAGCAGCGATTTGCTTGTCAAGCCCTTGCTGGCCAACCAATTGAAGCTCTTGGTGTGGTGGAGAGCTGTAAACGGAGCTGACCGTAAATAAGGTGTCCCACGTTATCGAATGCGTGACTTCTATAATCCGGTACCGGTACTTGTGGAAGCCAATTGGACGAAAAGTGGGTCATACATAAATACCTCAGTTGGCTCGGGGTCCCTGCTCAAAAGCGCAAGTGTAAACGGCCCTGCTGGTTTGAGTAGATGAAATATCCGAGGTCATCCCCAGTTGGCGCTCTTGCCTTGGGTTTCGCTCGATTCGAAAACCTCAGGTCAGTAGGGTAACAACGCGCTGATCTACATCCAGTGTTCGACGCATCAGGAGCTTACAGTATTCGTTTAGCTGTTGGTAAGGCACGAATGAATCCCCTCTTGCTCCAGCAAGACTTTATTGATTTTGTCAGTCTTATCTGTCAGTCAACCAAGCTTTTGAAGACTTGGTGTTGGTTGTTTGATAAGTTTATACTTGCGAATCTCAAAATAGAAAGAAGTACATTTTTCAGTTCAGCATTTGCTCGTATCTGCGCACCTGCCCAGGGTTTACAAAAGCGAACGGGGAACACGATGGAGCCACCTCCACAGCTCAAGCGAACGCGCTCGGGAACATGAAGGACCCACCGCCGAAACCGACCTATCGTAGCGTCAAGACGAGCCTCAAGAGCGTCGTCAAGAACACTCCATGCGTCGCCAGATAACGGAAGCTCGGCTCCTGAAGCGGTTCGAGGAGCTGTTCGGAAGCGGAGCAGACACGATCATCGCGATCGGGGATTAGAGCCAGAGGCAACACCGCAGGTTCAACGAGCCCGTCAAGGCCAAGGGCTTTAGGACGATGTTTCGGAAGGCGGGCTACGAAATGTATCTGGTCGATGAATTCCGCACCAGCAGATGCAGCGTGTGCGAACAGGGTGAATGCGAGACGTTCCGGAAATGCGAGAACCCTCGACCGTACAGGAGCGGCAGCATCTTGCGTCACGAGCTGGTCAGGTGTATGACTTGTTCCAGGCTGTGGAACCGAGATACGAACGCCACGTCGAACATCTAGAAGGCGGCGACAAGCGCGATCCGAGGCAAGGGTCGCCTCGCGTACCTTTAACGCGTCTCAGTGGAGCTTCGTCGGTTGCTACACCCACAATTGGCAATATGCCAATGCTGGGCTCCTTTGTTTTTCCTCGGGCTACTGCGTCAACTGGTTCGCTCGGTCTTCGTGAGATTACGTGGTTCCTGCTCACCCTCGGCCGAGTGCCATTCATTCAGCAGCAACTGCAGCTTGAGAGCGACACAATATGCAAGAGCTCATATCGCAGCCTGGTTGTCGCATCCTAAACTCGTTTTTTTCTCTGTTTCACAGGTGAGGGCATTTCTATTTGTTACTCCTCCAGCCACTTACGAAGTTCTCAAACAAAACAGCAACTGCTAAGCTCCCTCGATTGATACCGAATTAATTTCATACAGAGAACGATTTGGCGTAATGCAGGTGGCGATGTTCATGCATTGCTTGCGGTGTCTCCTCAAACGACACTTCTTCCGTCCTGCGAACCGTCAACACTCTGCGTAAACAACGTAGGGAATCAACACTTTCTCATCATCCTTTTGATTGGTACAAATGTCGCTCCAAAAGTGCTTCCATTGCTATGAGTGGCTTAAAATGCAAATCAGAGAGACACCCGATTTGGAAATTAGGTTTATGCTCGTTCAGAAAAAGAACCCTCGTTCACATTGTCTGACTGACTCAAGCATAACCAACAACAGCACGAAGAAAAAAAGGAAGACGCCCACGACATGGTGGTGCAGCCCGCGCATTTAGACTTCTGCCTCCTCCTCGCGGCGACAGGTGGCCGCAGATAGAACAGAAGCAAGCAGCCCAAGCCCACGCGTGCCTCTATATATATTATCTCCACCCACTACACTAACTAGATCTGCATGCGGCGCTCGCAACGCGCGACGAGCGAGGTCGTGCGACCGACGCCCCCGCCCACTAGCGCGCACGCCGCTGTGCGGCAACAACACTCGGCGCCAGATGACGACCGTCATAGCGAGCAGTACGAGGTGCACCGTATTGGTAGCGCTGGTGTTCTAGATGGCAGCAACAGCTACGCGCAGCAAGTGCCGCTGTCGTCGTCCAGCGTGGTCAGCAACATGAGCGTGAGCAGCTACGAGTCGTGCGAGCGGCAGCGGCAGCAGCGCGCGATCTCGCACGCGTTCTTCGGACCGAGCTCGCAGGCGACCGACGTCTACTTCGACACTGACCAAGAGAACATGGACACCGACGCGAGCTTTCACGACTACTACAGCCACACCAGCGACGACGGCGACGACGACGATGACTTCGACGGTGGTGATGTTCGTGGCAGCACTCTCAGCAAGAAGCGCAACAGCAGCAGAGCCACGAGCGACGCGTCCTCTATACGACAACTGCTGCTCTCGGAAGACAGCGAGCACGTACTGAGCGCGGAGGAAGCAGCGGTGAAGCGGCGGCGCCGAAAGGAGAACCAGGAGAAGTTCAAGCAGATCGCGCGCCTCGCGGACGCGCATCGACCCGTGAGTATGAGCACTTTCACGCGCAAGTCGACGCGGGAGCTCACGCGACCGCTGGGCTCGAAGCGCAGTTTCTCGGAAAAAGATAGGAAGCTCAACACAGAGCTATTTGAGGCGTACCTGGCGTACTCGCGCTCGATCGGCCACGAGCCGCAGATCGAGATTCACGCCCTGGAAGAAGAGAGCAGCCCAGACACCGAGGATCTGGAAGAGAGAATAGCGCCGTTCGCCAATCCGCGACGGCCGGTCGTCAAGGAGCACACGCACCCATGGACCGACATGCTGGGCACGCGTCACAGCAAGCGACGCGGTTGTCTGCAGTTCTGGGCGTGGCTCTCGATCGGCGTGATCGTGACCATCATCATGGCGTTCTTTCTCGCGTCCCTGTCGCTCAACGAAGTGCTACACCTGGATGCATTCGTGAAAGACAACGTGGTGGTCACGGACGATTACACGTACCTGTACTTGCGTGATGAAGTGACATTTGGACTCACGTACGACATCCAGTCGTCATTTACACCGACGGACGCGCAGCCAACTCCAGGAAATGAAAGCTACTTTCAGGTGATGCTGCTCTATGAAGACGACTTTGAATCGTATGTCGAGGGCAAGCCGTTCAATTATATCGCCGCGGGCTCGACGCTGCGCACGACGTACGCGAGCCTGCCGCTCACGACGATCGAGAACGTCGAGCACGAAGAGGTGTACTTTGTTGTGCAGCCGTGCGTGCTACCGTGGAACCCGGGGGCCGACTACTGCCAGACACGCCAGCTGCCGACGCCCATCAACGATGGCCGCAAGGTGTACAAACTCAAGAAACAATTGGCGACGACCAACACGAGCACCATTAACCTGGCGATCCGACGCCTGTACGTGAACCCGAAGCCGAACACGTGCAGTGATTCGGGCTGGCAGGGCGGGTGGTACTTGATCATCTTCCTGCCGTACGTGGTGCTAGCGCTCTTTGGGCTGCGCGTGTTCCAGATGCTCTACCGCTGCGAGAGCTTCCGCGCTAACCTCGAGCGCAAGTACAAGAGTGAATTTGAGGTGCCGGAGAACGAGGTGGACTACTGGCAGCCCATGCCGTGGGACCGCAAAGTACCCAAGACACGACTGCTCGGTCCATGCTGCTGGAAGAAGATGCGCAAGCCCTTTGAGCCGTTCTACACGTGGTGGCGCCATGAAAACTACTTCACGTGGATCTTTTTTCCGTACCGCAACGAACGGCTGTCACGCGGTGAGCGCGCGATCATTGTCTTCTGCTCGCTTTACCTGACGTTCTACGTGCTGTTCGTGCTTGTTATGCTGCGCGACGCGATCGGCTCGAGCATGTCGGTGTTTGCGAGCGTGTTGATCTACTACGTGCTCATCATGATCCTGCCATCGCTCGGCAAGGCGATCTTCAAGGAAATCTTCAAGCTCATATTCCGCCAGCGACGCAAGTACTTTCGCGTCAAGGCCATGGGCGGCGACACGGAGGGCTTCTCGTTCCGGTTCGCGTTCTTTCTGCAGGTGCTCGTCGCTGTGCTGATCTCGTTCACGCAGCTACCGATGTTCTACATCTGGCTCTACCGGAGCTGCGAGTTCCTCAAGCAGTTCATGTACTTTGGCATCTTGGCGGCAGTCACGCGGCTGTCAATCCTCGGGCTCGTGCAGGACTACATCTGGTACCTTGTGATCAAGACGTGGGGCTGGAAAGACTTGTGTCCGTACTGCACTGAGCGCCTCGTGCACTGCGACTGCTTCAACGACGAGCTGCTCGTGATCTCGGTCGAACGCGTCGGCCCCAAGTGGGAACTCATCATGGTACTTGATGCGCTGCTGGGTAAGCAGGAAGGGTGCTCGCCGCAGTTCGACCAGTACACGCCTGAGCAGCTCCGCGAGCGGTGGCAGATCCTGGTCGATCGCGCAGAGGCGCACATGGAGAAAGTGGAGAAGCTGATCGCGTACCGTGAGAAGAAGCGCATGGACCAGATGCGACGCGAGCGTGTGCGAGAGAGTTTCATGAATGCTACATCGTTCCTGAGCTTCCGTGGAGACGCGAACAACAACGCTGCTGCTGCTTCAGCAGCGGTAGACGCGGCTCTGGACGATCAGCAAGATGGAGGGGCAAAGCACAAGAATCGCAAGCACCACCACCACCATCATCACGACAGCAACACGGAGGAAGAAGACGGCGGCTCGACACCCGGGAGCAGCGAAGATCTTGAGCTCATCGGAGGCTGTTCGTTGCGCGAGAAAAAGATCTTGGTGCTCAACAGCAAGATCAAGCTCGACAAGTTCGAGAAGCACTACGACTCGACGATCGTCGACGTCTTCCACTCGATCCAGAGCTCGCTGACGAGGCGGCGCCGCCACCAGGCAGATCGTGACCAGCGCCGCGAAGAGCGCCGACAGAGACGAGCACTGCGCCGTGAACAGCAAGGCTTCTCTGCAGACATGGACCGGGCGTCCTTTGTTTCCGATGTGTCGGATATTGAAGATGGTGATGAGCGGACGCCTGACGGCGATACGACGGCACCTATGACAAGCTCTGGTGATAGCAGCAGCAGCGGTAGCATCGGTGAGACCATGTGGGTGTACGACAGTCCACGGCAACGTCTAGAGCGCCGCGAGTTGGAGAAGCAGCGCCGCAAGAAAGCGTTCCGAGTACTCGACAACTACTTCATCGAGTCAGTCGAGCCCGAGCGCAATGAGCAGGGTGAAGTGCACTACGTGCCAAGCAGCACTCTTTCGACTGTTGCTACAGCAGATGCTGGTACTCCGGTTGACGCTGCCGCGACTGGAGCTCCAGCTCCTCCACCATCATCCCACAAGACCCTCAAGCGCAGAGACTCCAAGTTCATTCACCTGCTCAAGCATCAGAAGAGTATGGTGCCGCGCGACGAGGACGTTGTGACGGTCATGAGCGACAACCTGGACACGAAGATCCACATCGTGGAAGTCGACGATGAAGACGACGACGAAGAAGAGAAGGACGCCTACGCCTCAGAGCACGAGGACCGCGTGAGCGTCCAGTCGTCTGATGCGGTGCCGCCGCCGCCTCATAGCCGGACGTATGCCGTGATTGAGCGCAAGCCGTCGCTGCTGCGCAAGGCGTCGTCGTCGGCCAACTCGTTCGCATCCTGGATCTTCAAGATTGACAAGGACTCGACGATGTAAGCGACTTGAAAGCAGGTGAATGTTAATTTATGCAGTGCCACATATCTATCTCCAAACAATAGCATGAGCTCTCACGATTTTCGTGGACCAGGTTTGTATGTAATGCAATACCATTTCTTTTGCACCTGCATTTTTCGGTTCTGGAAGAACTCCCGAGTTAGGTTGGCGTATGTTCATGCACCTTTCATCAGGGTATCGACCGCGACCAGATTTCGTATCAGATGCTGCAGCCCAGTGCTTTGCAGGCAGGACGCAAGCCGCGAGCTGAGCTGTGGCCCCGCTTTCCGAATTGCATGCACCCGGACTGCCAAACCTGTTGCCATGACAAGTGAATGAACTACTGCTGGCAGGCTTATGCTCACGCGATTCCACACAAAATCATCCATTCCTTTACGTGGTTCAGACTGCTCGAGTGTGGAGAACTGCAGTGGGCATTAAGTCGCACCCACACGAGCAGGCAGACGCATATCCATCAGATAGATACTCTATGAACGCCGTCACTCATGAAGCGAAGCGTGTCGCGACGCGCTGGAAAGGATACTTCCTGCATTCTCTGCTTCGTTGGGACGCAAACATCAAGTATCGAAACTGGAGAGCTACCTGTTTGGATTGTCTATTGTCTATCCATCCATCTAATTCTTCACTTTTCTCTCAACGTAGCTCCTCGCGTGTCAAGGATCGAACAGGAACAGGACAGTGCTGCTACCTGCTGTTGCTGCTCTTCAAGCTCTCTCTACAGTCGACTGACTGCAGTGTATTGCGTTCATGTCGACCCCAATGTTCAGACACAAAAAGACAAGCATGCATGACGCATTCGTCGCCTTGAAGTGAGTGCGCTGGCATTCTGAATGCTGCTGATGCCCTGCGATCGGCAACGCCAGCGTCATCAAGCGCCAGATAGAAAATGAATGGGGGTGCTGTATCATACCAAAATGGACACAACTCGGACGGCATCCATCAGAAGTACCCACACAGGCTTTTACTACGCAGCCACCACTATCGTACACAAGTACGCACCAGAGTGGGGTCATCCATAGTGTATCCGTCGTTCTAGGTGCGCGGTGCTCGGAGTTGGTTGTGATCAGCATGAAGGCGATGATGTGGAGTTTTATTTGGCACAGAATGGATTTGATTGAAACGCAGATGCGCTCGATCCATCAGACTTGCATGGCCCAGTCGACCTGCGTCTCTGAGTCGGCCCTTGTGTCATCATCGTCTACTACTGCTAATATACTTTGGTTTAGAAAGCTTAGAAGCCGAAAATGCTCGTCTAAATGTTTATTTTGGAATAGGCTGGGTGTGAGTAACCTCAGTGTGCACCACTTCAAGGCCAGCTGGTTTGTCACGTCAGACGATGCACCCACATTGATCAGAGGCCGTCACCACAAAACTGGAGTGTTCTCGTGTGTATTTTCTATAATTTCTGCTAGACCAGATTACCAGCATCCAGATTACCAGTTTGAACATGATCTACATGCATGGCCAGCTTTGGTTTGAGTGTCTTGATTGATAATACATTTCATCGTTCCTGGCTGGAGAGCAGCTTTTACGCCTGCAACCTTCACTTGTAATGCACAGCACAGCAGCATAATACTGTACACGCGCGTATGGTGACGAGTGGATGGATGGATGGATTCAAAGAGCACACTTCGCCTCAATATTTGACAACTCGTTTACCGTCGGTCGACCGTCTCGCTTGTCGTTCAGAAGCTCTATTTCAGCGTTTTGGTTTGGCTTGGGGCCACAAACACAGCTCTTCAAGGAGGGCCTTGTAGAGCCTCTTCATAGGGATATCCTCAATTTATCAATTTAGAACTTACCTACTCATAAATATGCTCAATTGCATTTCCTATCAGCGATGCCTTCACGTATAAATATGCCTTCGCTCCACACACAGCGATGTGATCGAATCCGTACATTCGGGAACAAGCGTGAACTGAGCTGCTGCACCAAAGTCTTCTTCCGCTCAGATTGATTGCATTTGCCAGCCATACGCTACGCCACCTTAGTCTCTTCGACGCATTTGATAGTCAAGTTGTTACTCGGTGACCGAAATCAATCATTATATCACCAAATTCTCGCAAACTGTGTTGCTACTGTCTATTGCTGGCGCGCTGACAGTGAAACTTATATTGATAGCTACGACTGATGGTAGTGATGGCCACTCGTGTCGTCTATCAATGTTCTCGATCAGTCTTCGCTACGCGCCAGGATCCGATTGAATCCTACAGAGATCGTTGGTTACACTACACCCAAACCAACTGGCACCACGCTAGAAGGGATTGCAACAGAATGGCCGATCACATGGCAAACATTGCAATAGACGAGACCGGAAGCCGAACACTCTCTGAAGATTTAGCAGGAGAAGTCAAGACGAAAGCTAGGCAGGTGCAAAGTCTTATGTCAAGCTTTGTTTTTCACACAGCGATTAAACATTTTCAGGATTCTTCAACGTAGTATCCTTCTCGCTTTCACACTTCATACCCCACCACTGCATTAGTTCTCGCCTGAATGCGCAGCGGCGGTCGAACCATTCAATGCGAGATCTTCTTGGCGATCTTTGCTGGTTTTGGGGAATTGCAAGCTCCAAATTTCCTTAACAGTTCGTCCAACGCGGCAGACAGCTTAGTATGCAGATTGCAGGTATACATACCGAGATTATCCATAAAGAGCGTCTAATCTCTCTTTTTCGTTTCGAAAAAGCTCTTCTTGAACCGCCCCATCACCAATGCACTTCCTCCTCTTTTTCAGCTGGCCATCCACCTCTTGTATCACATACCATTTATCTGCCGCAGTATTTACCAAAATACATAGGTTCTTACAGCTACCAACTGCACTCTAATGATTATACAGAGGCTCTTGCCAGCATGTCTGAGTCTAGAAAACGTGGGGTGCACCTGCGTCTTGTCCTTTTGTATGAGCAGATTTCCTTCTTTTTTCTTGAAACAGCGTGTCATCGACCGACGCGTCCATCTCCATGCCCACGCACCCGCCGTCCACTCGCCACACACACGCAGTGAGCCACTCTTTACGCAGGTACCTCCGCTCTTTACTTCCGCCCGCCCTCACTTCCTTTGCTTTGGCTCGAGCCCGCCAAGGTGTCCAGTTCACGCATCGCATCGCGCTGTTCTTCTTTTCCACCGAGTCATTTCAGTCAGCAGAGAAAGAGAAAGCGAGAGGAGCTCAGCTGGAACCAGGCGTGATATCGGTAGGAAGAAGAGCATCAAGCATCGCGCCTTCAATCTGCCTATCTGTCTATATCTGCTTTTCCATCTCTCTCCGTAAGCAGGGCATTTGTGTAATCGCACGCGCGGTCCAAGCAGCAAAGTGCAAGAACAAGAAATGATGGCGATGCCAAGCGCGGCGGTGGCGGCGGCGATGGCCATGGACGCGCCGCTCGCGCACATCCGCCAGCGGCTCGACGCGCTTGTGTACGACGAGCACTCGCAGTACCTGCTCGGCTCGCTGCAGCACACGGACTCGCTGTTCCTCATGTCGAGCAACTCGATCCCGGGGCTGCCACTCGGTCGCCAACAACAGCAGCAGCCACCGACGACCGCGACGGGTGCGACGCCCAACACAATCGGCACGATGGTGAGCCGCATGAGCGGCAACATGGGTGTGTCGATTCGGAGGCGAAGGATACCAGGTGGCACGCGGTGGGCACGCGTGGTCGGGATCACGCCGTACTACGTGACGTTTGTGTTATTTATTGGCCTCGGCTGGCTTTTCCAGGCGGTCGGCGTATTCACATTCGCGCTCGCGTACCAGACGATGATTAGCAAGGCGTCGGCGGGGTATATTGAGATTGTGAGCGCCAAGCAGAGCTACGTGGCGCTGAGTTTTTTCTTCCTCGCCGAGATGTTTGGCGCGATCGGCTTTGGCTCGTGCGCAGACCACTACGGGCGGCGCAAGGTGCTGCTCGCGGCGATCGCGATGTGGCTGCTTGGCGAGACGCTCCTCGCGCTCGCGTGGAACTACGCGTCGCTGCTGGCGTTCCGTCTGATCGCAGGCATCGGACTCGGCGGTCAAAGCGCGCTGCTCATCACGATCTCGCTCGAGTTCTCACCCAAGCGTACGCGCGGACGGATCCTCGTGCTCTCCCAGTTGCTCGGCGGCTGCGGCGTGATCCTCGCGGCGCTCTTCGCAAAGTTGCTGACCCCGTGGCGCTGGGTGTTCATCGTGCTCGCGATCGCGTCCATCGGGTTTGCGTTGCTATATGTATTTTATTTAAAAGAGTCACCAAAGTACCTGGCGAGCATCGGACGCATCGAGCAGGCGCTGCACGTGGTGCAGGGCATGGAGAGCGCGCACGGCATTGATCGCCAGGCGCGCGTCACTGTCCCGTCGAGTCTGTATGCCCCGCCAGCGGTCCAGCAGCAGCAGCGTAGAAGAAACTCGTCGCGCGCGTCTCGAATCACGGACGTCCGACCGCTCATGGGATCCCCCACGCAGGTCGCGTATCAGCTGAAAGAAGACCAGGAGATGGACAGCGACGACCTCGCGCCGCTGCCGCTACCAGCCTCGCGGAGAGGAACCAGTGAGAATAGGAACAGCAGCAACAACAACAATTACATCGTTCCGTCGAGCGGCAACGTCGGCCGCCCTCGTGCGTCGACCGACCGGCACGCTGCGGCGTCCCCCGCGATGGTGTCGTTCACGGTGTCGTCGTCCAAGCGCTTCGCCGTGCTCTTTCAGTCGCACTACTTGCGCAAGACGCTGTTCCTCTGGGTCGTGTGGCTGCTACTTTGTGGGGCGTTCGGTACCACGATCACATGCCTCATGCGCCGCCTCGACCGAGTTGAGAAAGCATCCGCATCCGAGTACATGTTCCTCGGGTGCATGACGCTGCCAGGTCTGGTACTCAGCGCCACGCTTGTCGAGCAAATGGGTCGGAAAGCGGCGCTCGCCGTGCTACTCTTTTGCTCGTCCGTCATGATGTTTATCGTCGGCGCGTACTTGTCCGCGAGTGCATCGCGGGGCTCGCTTCTGGTCACGCTCGGCTTTCTCTGTGTATTCCTTGCCGGTGCGTTCGCAGCACTCTGCGTCTACACCGGCGAGCACTACGCGCTCATGGTGCGCGCGATGGGCATCGCGTGGGCTCTGGCATGCGGCCATCTCGGTTCATTCATCGGCGTCTACGCGGCCCTGACGAGCTGGACTCTCAACGGCCACTCGGGTCACCAGCTTATGCTGTGGATCTCTGGCACCACCGGCTTCGTGGTCATGTTCATCGTCCTGGGCTTTGGCCAAGAGACCAAGGGGCTGGACATCGACGTCATCGAGCCGCTCAAGACGGACACCGTGAAGCGAGAGCAACCTACGCGAGCCGACGAGCACGACGGAGAGCACCACCATCACAATCACAACACTGATGATTTCGACAGTGACCTGGAAAAGCACAACCACCAGCCGTTCGAGCGCCACGTTGTAGCAAACGAGCAGCTCTCGACGGTGCCGTCGTCCCCTGCGGGTGCATCTTTCTCGTCGGCATCGTCGTCTTCGTCGGCGTCCTCATCGACCTTCTTCCCCAACATGAACAAGAAGAAGAACTGGAAGAAGCAGATGCGCGCGTTCGCTGCCGCCGCCGCCGCCGCTGCCGTGCCGCTTCGCAAATCCGCGACACTGCGAAAGAAGTCGACCCGCTCGACGCTCGGTGACGACAGCTGCGGGGACCTGGACCAGCTCGACACGATCGTGACAGACGGTGAGGCGAAAGCCGCCAAGTACTTGCGCCACAACTCGACCCATCAGAATCAGCCGCAGTATCTCAACAGCAACAGCAGCGGCGTGCCGCTCGACATCCCGAACCGCAAGCAGACCGTGCACAGCGACGCGTCCGAGCCCGCGCTCTTGGACTGGCGCCCCTCGAACTCGGACGACCCACATAGTGACGACGACCATGATGACCACGACGCAGCGATGATGGAGCACCGCTCGGACAGCGAGGCTGACAAGTTTTCCATCGAGATGGACAGCTACGACTCGTTCCGCTCGCTCTCGACGCCGATGCTCGAGGGCAGCCCCGAACTGAGCTTCCAGCGCTAAGTGGATGGATGGCCAATGAATGCTGTGAGCCACCTGTCAAGAGTCAAGAGTCAAGAGTCAAGACCCCCTCCCCCAATTAAATGTTAATGATGTCACCTGAGTGCCGTACTGCTATAGAAGATAGGTAAATTAACAATGAACAAGGCAAGACTTGTTCCAACCACCAGCGAAATAAATGAGATCATCCGTACCACTTTATTGTCCACGGCCTTCTTGCTTGCGCCAAATCTATCAATCAGACTCGTGGGTGAGTGAGTGAGCAGCAACTTGCTGGTAGTCAGCGTCAGGTTTGTTCACATAATTCCACCTGTTTCCGTCCTTCACATGGAGAGTTTGTGTTCGCCCAGGCTCGTGAGCGCAGAGGATGCATCCAGAGGATCGATATGTTGTCAAACAACCAACGTTTTTTTCAAATTTTCATTGCTTGAAAAGAGCTGATTTGCGAGACGAGAACGGCTTTCCGATTTTTGGATCCAATCGATCATCTCAACGAGCGCCTCTTCAGGCTTTGCCGCTCCAGCGAATCCTCATCTCCTGTCATTGTCGGATCTCGTTCAAAACCCAAGCAAGTAAGTATGGGAACTCGCAAGTGTCGGCCCGCGCTCCAAGTCGCGGTAACGCTCTGGTGGCTTTGTCTCTGCTTGCTCGCTACCTTCGCTCATGTGCAGTCGACTTCAGCAGCCACAGCGCAGTACCTTCGGATGCAATGGGCGGAAACAGACATCGTGCGCGTCACTTTCGCAGAACCGCTTTTGAAAGACGCAATGAAGACTTACTTTGAGGCGTCCGACGTGAGTGTGATCGACATCCACGAGCCGTCGTTCCCCACGGACCTGGAGGCGGCAACGCGATCTACTTTTCACCTGCTCTTCATGATCACGAGGGACCCAGCGATAGTGACGACTGCTGCGAACGACACTCAAGCAAGAGATTTTCAGCCTGATGCGCTCGCTGCTTTTCTTCAAAACAGTCTGTCGTCGCTCCAGACACCAACAGACCCCTCCTTGAACGCAATTGGGAGCAGCAGCAACAGTGGAGGCACCACCACATCAGCAACAGTCAACCAGACGACAACGAGCCTGGTGTCCTTCTTCCCAGCGTCCAGCGTTAGCTTTGAGATCGTGTCGACAGCGGATGCTCAGGCGCTCGGTCCATTTCCAGCTCTCGCACCAGTCGACTTGCCGTCTTCTCCAGCAGCGGAAAGCTTCATGATACTTCACGTCTTCTTCCGCAACATCCCGGCACCTACGAATCTGACGCAGGGGATGATCTACCAGATGCGTCAGGGGGTCTCGCGGTTCCTGAGATTGCCTTCGATCGCAGACATTTACGCCGCGGGACCTCCGGAAGTGCCAGCAAACACAGTGCTTCAAGTTGAACAGAGCTACTACTTGGTATTGCGCGGAAAGTATCAGAATCTGACACTTGCAGCTCGAGAGACGCTGGTGAATCTGCTGCTCTACGGGGATCCAGCACGCGAGATCAACGACTTTGAGCACAACAACGGTTTCTTCGCCACCACGCGCGCGTCGATGTTTCTCGATTACATCATGCCAGCTCAAGCGCAAGCGTCCACATCGGAGAGATCTTCTTCTTCGGGAGACGCCGTCCCGACCCTCGAGATCTCCATGATGGAAGCGCTGTTCACGTACGCGTTCAGCTCCATCACGATTGACCAGTTCCCGCCAGGAAATCCGCCTGCGCCAGCCCCTGCGACGCCTTCGGTTGTTATTCCTGGTGTGTCCACAGGCGTACTGGCTTCGAAAATGCGCAAGCGCCAACGCTTCCTGTACAATGCAACAACATTCACAAGTGGCAGTGCATCATCGCAGTTCCCTTCGTCCGTGACATATCCATCTTCGACCACCATGATCCAAGCGAACGCCACCAGCTCATGTACAATGGTGAGCGGATTTTGCACATACATTTACTGGAAGAACTCGGTGAGCAGCACGTTTTGGCTGGAGAGTATGGAATCGGTGAATCGTGTGGCGTGGAACTTGTTCCCATCGACTCCGTTCTTCGCGGTCTCGGATCCGTCGCCGATGACTCTGGCTCCGATCATCTCCCCTGGGAACACATCGACGCCGATTTGGACGTTTGGAGCGCTCTCCGGCCCATCGAACCGCTTGGATTTCGCGCTGAACCTCCGAAATGTCGATGACAACTCAACGTCACTTAAGGTTGAGATCAGCACCGATGTGCGCTCGTCCGTGGAAGCCACATCTACAATCACAAGCATCGCACGGGATACATCAGCAACAAAAAGTTCTTCTTCGAGCCCGATCTCCGTGTACGAGACGAAGAGCAACATTGTGGTGACGTACCAGAGCCGATTCCGCAACTCGAACGAGATGTTCCTCTTCTTGGAGATCAAGAACTCGACGGTCCAGGCGAAAGACACATCGCAGCCGTGCGCGCATTGCCAGAATTTGTACGAATGGTGCGCCAGCCAACCGAAATGTGCGGCGTTGGCGTCCTGCGTCTTTCTTCAGGGCATCGACCGCGACCAGATTCCGTACCAGATGCTGCAGTCCAGTCCACTGCAGGACGTCCGCGAACTATGGCCCTACTTCCAGAACTGCATGAACCCGGACTCCGTCGATCTGAAGGCGATCATGCTGCTCTCGAACGCGGTTCGCTGCCAAATGCAGCGCTTGTGTACTTTTCGAACATCTTCATACTACGGCGGCGGAAGTGATAGTGACAGCAAGATCCTCATTTGGGAAAGCGTGGAGGGCATACACCGTCTGATGACCTCGCCGGCCAATTCGCATTTCTCACGAGACGCAGCGGTGAACGTATCGATGCGCTTGGGGGATCAAGTGCTTTGTTATCTGCCCATCTTCCCGAACGCGACGGCAGATGATCTCGCGGAAAAGATCACACGGACATGCAGGCTAGCAAAGTACCTCGGTAGAGTCAGCGTCAGTGTCAACATGACAGGGAACAATGCGTCGACGTCCGTAGCGGGCAGCTACGACACGATCGACATCCGGTACAAGTACCTTGTTGGACCTCTCCCGAAGCTAGAAGTCGTGCAGCCGATCAACAGCTCCAGCGCAGTCCCTGTCCAAATTGCGATCGTTGCGTTCCCGGGGATCCGCCTGCGTCTCGAGACCCAGGGGTTTCAGACGATCTTGCCTCCTACGCCGTCTATCACAACGCCGGATCCGTGCGTCAGATGCAGCAATTTGGCGCTGGACGTCTGTCTTCGCGATCTGAAATGTGTGGCGTTCACCGATTGCATCATGCGGTACCCGATGAACGACTCCTCTGTTCCACCACTCGGGGACGTAATCCTCAACGCATTTCAGAACGAGGCTATTGGCGAACAGATCTCGCTGAGTAGCGCGGTTGATGCCTGCCATTCAAGTCTCAATGTGAACCAACCCGAGTGGAGGAAGCTCGTAAACGCCAGTGCGTGCTTCAGCAACTATTCTTGCCCGATCTCAATGCAGATGCTGATTCCAAGCGCAACCGACCTGGTCGGCAAGTGGCGAATTAGTCCGGAGCAGAAAGTTCAGAAACTGATCTATCAACAGCAGCAAAGTGGCTCGTTAGTGCCAAATCTTCAGATCCCACTTGAGCTGGTTCGC
The DNA here is from genome assembly GCA_038050675.1 of Globisporangium cylindrosporum. Taxonomy (NCBI): domain Eukaryota; phylum Oomycota; class Peronosporomycetes; order Pythiales; family Pythiaceae; genus Globisporangium; species Globisporangium cylindrosporum. The sequence goes on along the minus strand of JALBZD010000202.1, from coordinate 24,282 downwards.
GACTCTGAGATCGTGAAGACGGACAGCAGCTCGGTGGTGGATCCGCGGGAGTTGAAGCTGAAGCTACAAAGGCTGCTCGAGTACGAAGACATCTCCGTTGAGGTTGAGTTTGACAGAATCGACAGTGCTTCGGGGCTACGAACGATCCAGTGGAGCATTGCCTACAATCACTGGGTGGGGAGCCTTCCCCGCTTCATATCCGACGCAAACTCTCCGATGTGGACGCTTTTCACGTATCCATCGCCACAGCAGGACTTATATCTGGAGGTGCTCAACAAAACAGCGTTAGCCAGCAATGACACGCTCACAGATAGCAGTGGCAGTAATCTTGCATCCATTCCGGTTTAGCGAATCGTGCTTACTTTCGCTATGAACGATACATCATACATGTTACTTCTTACCTCGAATTCTACTTCTGCTGTACAAAATGCCTCACTTCTCGCTTTTCTTCAAAGCATGTGACCCGACTGTGTCTGATCTAAACTAAACCTATGCCGACGCGATAAAAGCTGCGAGAGTGATCACAGCGCACGATAGCAAGAATGAGAAGGTTGTAGTTGCGGCTGACGTCAAGGCGGGAGCAAGAGTAGTCGACTCCGCTTGACTTGACGCGTCCGTGAAGAACGCAAACTTGATGCTCGACGTGTACTTGCAACCTGACACAGAGTTTGGCAAATGAAAGCACACGCTCGCGAGCTTCGCTTCCGTCTCCTCGAGACCGTCATCGACTGTGGCGGTAATGCTGTCAGAAGAGCCCGATGAAGAACCGTCGGCAACCAAATTCGGCATTGAGGTCTTGAGCATGGTGTCAATGGCGCCGGTCATCAGCTTCACTGTACTATTCGGCTCTTTGGCCCAGTCGATCACGGTTTGCCCCTTCAGACACTTGCCGTCCGCAAACAAATCTGTCATCTCCATCTCAGCGATTAGTGGCATCTTGCTCATCTCAGTCAGCATTAAGTTCATCGGCTCGAAACACGAGTCGATCGCGGTCTGGTTCTTGAAAAACTGATACACGTCCCCAGACGAGGTGGTGAATGTCTCTCCAGCCATAGCTGTGCAAGCTTGATTGTTCGGGATCTGCGCCATCTTGAAAAGGTCGTCCATGAATGCGCCGGCGCTTAGCGTTTCAAGCCACGCCTGACCACACGTTGTGTTCTTCGATTCGCCCGTGCTGCTGTCCTTGTATGTCTTCACCGCGCAGACCATGTCTCCGAGCCGCCTCGTCAACGATTTCAGTGAGTCTTCTGGCTTCGCTCCAAATGCTTGTTTCATCTCAGTAGCCATGTCGTCACAGCAGGTCCCTCCAGACTCAATCAAAGCAGGCAGCGTCTTCGTGTAAATCGTATCCAGACAGGGCATAACCGTATCGTTCAACAGCGGGCAGATGGACGTGCCAATTGCATCGCCATCCAGGCTTGCAAGCGCACCCAGATCCTGACCAGACGTCACAGCAACAGCAGCAGAGGAAGAAGAAGACGATGATGTCGACTTCAGCGATGACGTGACCAAGCTAACGCATTTGGTCAAACTCGGGTCGCTCAGCGCTGCCATTCCTACCGCAAGGACATCGGCCGAGCCGATACACTTGGAGAGCCACGGGAACGCGGCGTCGACAGGCGCCAGCATCTCATCGATGGTGAGGTCTTGGTCGTCCGCTCCGCCGACTTTCAACAGCGAGAGCGCGGTGTAGAGCGGCGCGCTCTTGTCGACGAGCGTCGTGCAGACTTTCGCCGTCGTAGCCTCGACGCCATGTATTGCATAATTGCCGCCGAAGGCTACCGCCACAGCGAGCGGGAGCGCGAGAGTCTGAGTACGAAGGACTGTCATCGCGGTCGTTAAGAGCCGACCCGACGAGAGCGCGAGCGTGTGTTCTTTCTGAGCGAAATGCGAAATGCGGAATGATGGAAAGGGTGTGGAATGAACAACCGGAAAGTTCAGCGAGTTCGGTTCAGTTGACAAAGATGGGTGGTACCGGATATAGTGACATCAAGAGGAAATATTATAATATAAGCTCATGCTTAGAATGAGCTAGATCAAATGAATGTCAACAAACGTGATTATTACTGCTATACATCTTGTTTTGATATGATATTTTGATAGCTTAGCTCAGCTAAAATACCTCTTTCGAAATCACGTTGGAATTGCTCTGCTACATCAGCTTGCCCTTTCAGGATTTGGATTTGGCAACGCACGAAATTAAGTACGCGTGGATCCAAAGATGCGAACTTAGAGCAAGCTGGCCGTACAACCAACACATCAGTCCTCTAACCTGTGCCCAAATGACCTTCTTTCCATTTCGACATTCTGTGTGAGCCGTGACTAGCGTTATGGAGACCACTTGTCGGGCTTTGCTCATGCATTTGCATCCGGATACACGACAATGAACGCAGCAAGAGCACACTGTTTTTGTCGTGAGCTGTTGAATGTAAACGGCAAATGTATCAAAAAAGTACTTCACCCACTTTTGTAAACATGTACCCTAGTGATTACCTTATTTAAGAGAGCGTACATAGTTGCGTGCGTCCAACGGCATCGTTTTTAAGAGGAGCTCCGTTCACTTGCTTTGGCGCCAAATTCGCAAAAACAGCCGAGCCACAACGACAGCAAAGCAAACGCACTCTCTCGACCTTCGAGATGATGGTGAATGGCGGCGGCGGCGTCCCCAGCGGCGGGAACGCGGCGGGTGGTGCAGGCAACAAGCGCGGACGCAACGGCAACCCGGCGAATCGCTCAGCCGCGTCGCTGAACCCGACCGGCGCGCCGGTTGCGCTGCAGGTAGACACGACCGCGGAGGCGGTGAAGACGCGCTTTTTGCAGTTTCTGTGTGGATATGGACAGCAGAATGAGCCAGAGGCCATGGGCGACGACGGCAGTGGAGAAAATGGAGACGCGGTACGCCCCAATGTGAACTACAGCCACCAGGCAGAGGTGATGCGCAACACCGAGACGTCGTCGCTCTTCGTGGACTTTACGCACGTGCTCGAGTTCGACCCGGACCTGGCGCACGCGATCCAGGCGCAGTACTACCGCTGGGAGCCGTACCTGCGAACGAGCGTGTTCGAGTTCATCCGCATGGAGGACGCCGCGTACACGATCAACGAGGACGCGAACAAGACCCAGCGCGAGTTCTTTGTCTGCTTCTACAACTTCCAGCACGTCTCCCAGTACGTTTTACATTTATTTGTATCATAATTGCTGTCACTTTCGATGATGAGATAGATATATAGTGCTGTGTGACGCACTAACATGTGTGCTTCTACACTTACGACAATAGCATCCGCGACCTGCGTACTCGTAGCATCGGGGAGCTTGTGTCTTTCTCAGGCACTGTCACGCGCACCTCGGAAGTGCGACCAGAGTTGCTCTTTGGCGCATTCACGTGCGGCGAGTGTGGTGGCGACACGACGGGTGTGGAGCAGCAGTTCAAGTACACGGAGCCTGTGAAGTGCCAGAACCCGTTCTGCCCCAACACGTTCACCTGGGAGCTCAACACGGAGAAGAGCGTGTTCGTCGACTGGCAGCGCGTCAAGGTGCAGGAGAATAGTGACGAGATCCCGCCGGGGAGCATGCCGCGCTCGATCGACGTCATCCTGCGCCACGAGAACGTCGAGCAGGCGAAGGCTGGCGACCGCGTCGTGTTTACAGGAACGATGATCGTCGTGCCGGATGTGTCCAAGTTTGTGCGCGCCGGTGGGGAAACCGCTGTCGCGACACGCGGCAACCGCGGAGGCGGAGGCGAGAACAGCACGCATGGCATGGAAGGCGAAGGTGTTCGTGGCCTGAAAGCGCTCGGCGTGCGAGAACTCACGTACAAAACATGCTTCCTGGCGTGCTCAGTGCAGACGATGGAGCAGCGCTTCAACAGCATCTCGATTCGTAGCGAGTACGGCGACGACGAAGGCGGCGAGGGCGTGGACGCAGCGCAGGAGTTCAGCGAGGAAGAGCTGAATGCGATCCAGCGCATGAAGCAAGACCCTGACAGGTACATCAAGATGGCCAAGTCGATCTGCCCGAGCGTCTACGGCCACGATGAGATCCGCAAGGGCATCCTACTCATGCTCTTCGGTGGCGTGCACAAGTCCACGCTGGAGGGCATCAAGCTGCGCGGTGATATCAACGTGTGCATCGTGGGCGATCCGTCGACCGCCAAGTCCCAATTCCTCAAGTACATCTGCGGCTTCCTGCCGCGTGCGATCTACGCGTCAGGCAAAGTGAGTTCCGCCGCTGGTCTCACGGCGTCGGTCACACGGGACGCAGACAGCGGAGACTTTTGCGTCGAGGCCGGTGCGCTCATGCTCGCCGACAACGGTATCTGCTGCATCGACGAGTTCGACAAGATGGATCCGATGGACCAGGTGGCGATCCACGAAGCCATGGAGCAGCAGACGATCTCGATCACGAAAGCCGGCATCCAGGCGACGCTGAACGCGCGCACGTCGATCCTGGCGGCGGCGAACCCGTACAACGGCCGCTACGACAAGACCAAGACGCTCAAGTACAACGTGAACATCTCGGCGCCGATCATGTCGCGCTTCGACCTCTTCTTCGTGATCCTGGACGACTGCGACGAGACCACGGACCAGAAGATCGCCGAGCACATCGTGAATATCCACATGCCCGCGGCGCTCCAGGTGACGACGCACACTGGCGCGTACTCGGAGGAGGACTTGAAGCGCTACATCAAGTTCGCGCGCACGCTCAACCCGGTGATTACCCCCGAGGCGAAGCGCATGATGGTCGCGTGCTACCGGAGTCTGCGCGAGAACGACGTTGTGAGCAACGGACAGACGAACATCGCGTACCGCATCACGGTGCGGCAGCTCGAGTCAATGATCCGCCTGTCCGAGGCGCTCGCACGACTCGACCTGACGGAGGTCGTGCAGGTCTCACACGTGCAGGAGGCGTACCGGCTACTGAGCAAGTCGATCATCCACGTGGACATGCAGAACGTCGAGCTCGCGATCCCCGTGCTTTCGAACGATGGTGACGATGACGGTGATGACGACGGCGATGATAATGAGGATGGCGGTCAGAGCGCGAAGACGAACGGCAGCCACTCACAAGGAGATAGCAGCAGCAGCAGCAATGGCCAGACAGGTGGCGACAAGGCGGCGACGAGCAAGACTTCAGGCACAGATCTAACTGCAGCAGTAGCAGGCAAGGGCGACATCTCGATCTCATTCGAGCGCTACGCGACGATCCAGAAAGCTGTGAGTCGCTACATCCGCGAGAAGGAGGAGATCGCGCTGTCGGCCAAGTTCGCACGTCGAGCTGTGCGTGCGCAAATTGGGTCTGATGCCGCTGAAGCAGGAACTGGTGATGGCGCTGCAGATAATGGCGACGATGACGACGATGATGACGATGACGATGCGGGCGTGATGCAGGGTGAGCTGGTGACGTGGTACTTGGCGTCGCAGGACATCACGTCGGAGGCGCAGCTCTCGCGCGAGAAGAAGATGATTTGCTCGGTGATCGACCGCCTCGTGCGCGACAAGATCCTCTCGGTGGTCGACCTGGAGGACGATGACAACGACGTCATGGGCGGTGACAATGATCAGGACCAAGACCAGGAAATGGAGGAGGATGAGAGCAAGGACGATCGCGACGACGAGGATGACGACGTTGACAACGAGGACGACAAGACCAAGGACCCGAGCTTCAACGGCTTTGGCGGCGGGTCCAAGCGCCGGAAGCCGCGGAAGAAACTCACGCCTGAGCAGGTCGAAGCCAACAAGCAAGAGCGATATTTAACTGTCCACCCGAACTACGCGCTTGACTAAACAAGCTGATAGATACCGATGCAGCTAGTGAAGTATGTGAACAAGGCTACCGTACACAGTAGCCAGTCGCACTGGTGTGTGCGAATGGAGTAGGAAGGATTGATCGACTATGAAATGAACACATACAGGGCCACTCGGATCATCGGAAGTACACATCAGACGTGCGGTTTCCCATTAGACAACAAGTGATTCCCCCCTCCGTGCGTATTGTACTCTGTTCATTAAGTTCCTCTCGTTCAACGGTTAAATGGCCCGATGATGCCGTCCCAATCGACTACAGCAGCGGCTCAGATAGCAGCCAGTGTGGTACTGGGGCACGATGAATGAGTGATGAAATTGCCGTCAAACACAGTGGCAAGGAAGAACGAATTTGGTGTGATGCATACAACCAGTGATCCTACACAAGCTGCACGAACAATGGGATTGCTTGGTGACGCTGGATGAAATGGCTACATTTGTGTTTGGATGGAGCTTTTCAAGATCGGATCGTTTCAGTGTGGACCACAGCGATTTCTGGATTATCCAGAAATGCGAGGAACTCCGATCCTTCGAGTCGATACAGAACCAAAAAACCCAAATCTTCCAAATAAATAGCAAGTTGGCTCGCAATTGAAAGATTTGAGTTTTTGGGTTCTGAGCCGGAGTTTTTTTAAATTTTATTTTTTCCGTTCGGGAATTTTTCGCTTCTGGAGTTTTTCAGAAGTTTTGCACAGATTTTGCACAGATTTTGCACACTCGTCGTTCTGTACCGTAAAACATGTCCTGTCCTAAAAATACTGTAGGAGACTGGGCATGTCACACTCAGACTCAGATCTGAGCTGACCATTGTTTTTCGACTCCAAGCTCACAGTGGATTGGAATAAGCAGCTCACTGATTCGACTCAGATCTGAGGGGATCCACGCGCATCCCCGTTCCCTGGCCACAACTTGCCAGCCCTGGCTCCATCTTGTGACTCACTCACCCGCACCCAGCTCCTTTGTTTCGAAGTTTCACTTGGAGTTTGTATGCGGAGCTGCTTGCTTTCTCCATCCCTCGTCACAAGCACAAACCCGCATGGATCGCACATCTCTTGCACTCGGTTGTGCTGGCCATTTGTTTATCTTTCCCAGTCATACGAAAAGCAAGTCAAAATGTATATTTCCCCTAGCCCGTTCACGTCGAATCACCAGCCGCTACAAACCAGCTTTTTACTTTTTTTGGGTGCGTTGACGCCGCCGCGTTCTCTGCCTCAACAAGTGACACCAAACAAAACAAATGAGAACATGCTCGAGCAAAAACTACAACCAGCAAGGCTGTGCTTGATTGACAAACAAAAAGTAAGCTGGGCTTAGCAAGACGAAGCAGCAGACACAACAACGCAAATCAAAGCAAGGCAAAAAGATGCTGACAGGTGATACGGTACAATTTGTGAATGATGACTATCGCTTTTGACATGTCCGTGGGATGCTCGTTCTTTGAGAGTGACTCACCTGTTCTGGCTTGCTGTCCAGCCAGCCAAGCCAGCCGCCGTCACCAAAACAGAAAATCAAAACCAGGCGAACTTCAACGTGCTTTGATTTGATGCTTTGACTTTGCAATAAAGCCGAAAATCACCATTTACTGGCTGGTTGGTTGCTGGCAATGCACAACAAAGGCAACAGCCTTTTGCGTCGACTGAAGAACACCAGCAAACAAAGGCATGTGTCGGCGTCATTTGTGCGGCGCCAGCTTCGTATCCACATACGAACCCGACCCCTGGTGTGGCTGCTGCTTTTTGGCTTGCCCTTCACGATCTTCGCTTGTTCTGGGGAAACAAGCTCTTTCGAAATTTATCGTGATCGCAGCCTATACCGTTCATGGAAAGTGCGCAGTCGCGCAGAGAAATACGCTGCTGGTATGGAGGGATATGCTTTAAGTTTTAATTTTGCGAGAGCCAAGTCTAGAAAACACCATACCTCCATAATATGCGCAAGTTTACTACAGCGCCTGTGAAAATAAAAATCCACAGCAAACAATCCACCACAACAACGTCACGACGACTGTCTCGCTCTTTCTCTGGCGCTTCCAGGTTTTTTTCGTTCCCCCTCCCTCTCGCAGTAATTTTAAAATTGGCTGTCCCAGCTGCTGCTCATATTTCCGTAGTTTACCGTTTCCCAGTCTCAGCCTCGATGCAAACGTGCAAAACAGCCTGATTGCGTGGATAATTTACATTCGTGCTGAAATTCTTGCTCCTCTCCGACCAGACCTCCTAAATTTGGGTGATTTATAAGAAAATCCCGTAAATACCAAAACTAAATCCAAGCGCTGCCAAAACAGGAAGATCATTTTCGCCACCTCACTCTTTTGCGGCATGCATCGCCTTACTCAATCTAACCAAGAGCGCAGGATGGCGAGGGCTATTATAGAAGGCGAGAAACTGCGATACATCACGCACTGCTTTGCTCCAACAGGCACCTTATCTGTATATCTACCCAACGCGAACTTCACTACAAAATCGACCTACCTGACTTTATGGATGTCAGCGAGAGAAGCGATAGTACAAGTACTCGACACAGCAATCGAGATTGAGCCTGTGGTAATAGTCATTTCCGTGGATGCCAGTGATTTTCGGGCCAGTGAACGGGCGACGACTCGCATCAATGTTATCAATTCGTGTTCATAGCGTTATTGGTTAGTGGGGCATCGTGCCGTGGCGTCAATTTGCATGCTGCATTGTGAGTGCACAAACTTGCCAAACATGCTAAGCAACAGGGTGTCAGGTATTCCGTGTTTTATTGACCAGAATTACATTATTTACGTAAAGTCGGAGGCCCCCAGCTTTAGCAAGGTGTGGCAGACGGGACTGCCTTCCAAATCAACCGAGGGTTCGGGCTGGTCCATACACGCGCCAGAGCGTGGTACTTTGGGCTATTTTTGGCGTTTCTCGTTGTAAACTACGCTCAGGTTGTCTCTCTCTCGGTTTTCTTTCCTTTGTTCTTCCCCCCTTTTGTTTGCTGCTGCTGTCGTCCTCCCCTTTTCCACCTTGTTTGTCTTGCTTGCTCTGCTTTGCTTTGCTTGCTGCTTGCTTGTTTTGCGCATGTGTGCGTTGTGCGAAGGCGCTTGCTTTGCTTTCGCATTTGCGTGTGGGCTGCTCGCTCTGGCATTCCAGAAAAAGCAAGCGCCTTCGCACCCCACATCACCACACACCCCGCACACAAGCCATGTACGCAAGTCCGCGCTACAGCACCCAGCGGTATGGCAGCCCGAACCACCGCCACCAGAGCTCCTCGTCGGGCTACTCTCCGACCAAGGGCTACGGTGGCGGCTACGACCACCCACAGCAGCAGCGCCACCACTACTCGCCGCCGCTCAAGCAGAGCAGCAACAGCGGCTACCACCACCACGCACAGCAGCAGCAGGCGCGCGGCTACGCCGAGTACTACAACAGCAACCAGTACCAGCACCACTACCAGACGGACGGCACGCACTACTACCACCACTCGCACTCGGGCTCGTCCACGGCGTCGTCCTCGCAGGACGGCTACTACGGCGACGACATGGACGACCTGGACGACTACAACTCGTACGGCAGCAGCTCTGGGTCCCCGGAGATGACCACCGTGCCAACGGTCCCGACGTCGATCGCGCTGAGCCTGTACGAGACCGGTAAGACTCCATCGGGCAGAGTCTTGGTCACGTCGGGCAACCAGACCGTCGAGTTCTTCTCGTGCGTCGTGAACGCGCCTGTGGGCATGTCGCGCGGCGTGTACGTCGCCGAGTAAGTCCGAGCGATGCAAGATGGCGACCAAGAGAGAAACCCAACTCTGCTTCTTCATTTCTTATTTACTCGCGCGCGAACGAGCCCCAAGAGCCACCCACCCCTGTCCAACTACATCCCAAGCAACACAGCACAGCACACCTCTGCGGCTGGCGTTCTTCGACCCGTCCTCCCATATTACCCCTGTATCAATAACATGGAGCGAGCGCGTCGGAGATGCCGCCAGCTGCACGAGAGAGAACCACCCCAGCCCACCCCCAAGTTTGTACAAGAGAGAGAGAATGCAGAAGAGAAGCAAGTTTTTTATTATCAGCCATCCCCACCATCCGGTACTGTAGCCCAAGCCAAGCACCAGTCCAAGCCACGCATCCCAAGCCAGCGCCATTTTTTTAAGAGAGAGAAGCTCGCAAGTAGCTTTTCATTTTTTTGTAGAAGTAGATGATTTGAGTTATTAGTATGCGGTCGACCGTCATGGCGTTAGTATGGCAGGTTTCTAATATTAATAGGAGAATATGATCAAGGAAAGTAGTTTTTTATTCATGCATTCATTCACTCGCATACGCGTCACCGACACCTTGGGGATTTGCTCATACGCATCATGAGCTGCTGGAGACTCGCTCGCTCATCATGCATTGCTGAGATGAGAAAAGAAAAGAAGGGAAGGAGCCCTTGAAGCTCTGTTCATTAGAGTGATCTGATTACCAGGTGCGCCGGTCTCTATGAGAAAAAAAGCAAATGGATTCATCGCAAGATGGCAAGTCGTAGCGTTAAATCGTCTGCTCCACGAACGAAGAGGTCGTGGGTGAAGAGAAACATGTAGCGTCGAGATTTTGCCCTGTAATGCAATCGAAATCGGTTCGAACTTGTCGATATATTTCGAAAAGAATGGCGAAAGTGAGCGATTAGCCGCGTCAAGCCCCACATACATTGCAAAGCACGTGAAGAGCACCTTGCTAACGTGTTGATTCTCGGCTTTTTGTCCACGACTCTTGTTCTAGTTCTCACACGAGAACGCTGGCGTCCCCGTCATCTTTGTCATCGCTGTCTTCTCCACGGTCGTATTCCTACCTTTGGCCTCTGTCTTCGCCCCCGCCACCGGCACCAACACCAGCAGCTGGTCCATTCTCGCCCTCTTCTTCCGTGAAATCATTCTCAGGCATGCCATCACCTTCACCATTGCCACCATTTCCACCACTGGTCGTCGAAGTCACACTCGTCATGGAGCCCCGCGGCGAGCGCGCCATGCGGATGGGCGAGAGTGCCTCGAGCTCGTTCGCGATGTCGATGGCCTTGATCAGCTGCGAGATCCACGCGTTCATCTCCTCGATGGACTTGGCGGCAAAGTGCAAAATCTTCTTCGTCGGGTGCGAGACGCGGAACTGGTGTGGCCGGCGCTTCTGTGACTTGACGCGGATCGCGTACCCGCTGAGCTTGTAGACCGCTGCGGGCCGCTTCTTCTTCTCGAGGTGGTCCTGCGCCTGGAGGAACATGCCGAGAGAGCCCTTGCGGATCAGCAGCACGAAGAAGTACTCGTGCCAGCTCTTGCGGAACCCCGAGCCGTGGAAAAAGTCGAGCACGCCGCAGTGGATCGTCGCCGTTGTCAGGTACGCCGGTGGTTGTTGCGGTGCTGGCTTGTTATTGTTCGTAATGCTGATGCTGCTATTACTCTGACTGGTTTCTAGCTCGAGCATGTCTTGGTCCGAGTACGGGTGCGCGGCGCTGTCGCCTAGGAGCGAATCTTCCTCTGTGTTAGTACTGCGGTACTCACTGGACACGGACGTCACACTGCGACGAAGCTGGTTTTGCTTGGCGTTTGGAGCTCCTTTGTTGGAAGAGCTGTTGCCGCCCATTTCGTAGAAACATGTGTTGCAGATCCGCAGGCGCTTGGGCGTCGTCTGCTGTGTGAACACGCGCAGCGGCGCCGAGTGCGGCGAGCAGACCGCGCACACGAGGATCAGGCAGCGTCGGCACTATACGAAGACGAAGAAGAAGAAGAGAGTCGAGTTGCATTGAGCAAGTGGAAGTGAGGCTGCGTGCAATTACGATGCAATAGTGCTGGTGGTGTACATACACTTGTACGTACGTGGTGGCGGCGGTTGAGGAACGTGAACGCTTCGGCGCAGATTGTACACTGGTCGCTCTCGTCGTCGGGTGTCCAGGCTCGCTATACAACCAATCCCACATAGGCAAGCATACTCAATCCACATCGAAATGGATAGACAGGTCAGGGCTAGCGCGGCTTATATACTTAAAGCTGCAACGTACCAGCAAGGCTGAGTCGGTGCGCAGCGGGTTGCGCCACTCGGGGCAAATGTCCGTCACGATGTGGATGTACCAGACCTTCGCCTGCTCGTGGGGCATGTCGCCCAGATTCTGCCACAGCTTGCTATACCCGCATAAACCACCACTATCAGTCATCCATAGAGCTCTTCACACCAAACATAGTGAGTGTCTCCATTCACAGACAGACACTCACATCTTGCTCTCGCCCAGCATGCGGAAGCAGCAGGGCCGCCAGCGGATGAACGTCGCGCCAGTGCCACCACCTCTACTCCCAGCACTCGCGTCCAGCGCCTGCAGGTACTCCTTCGAGCCCCTCGACGTCTCGCAAGAGCCGAGTAGCGCCTGCTGCCTGAGCGCCCACAAACGGTTTGCGTGGTTCTGCAGCGCCCACATCTTGGGGTCGATCGCCATCGGGTCCTTGTGCATTCGCGAGAGCACGACCGACACAAAGTGCTCGGCGCTCAGGAACGTGTCGTGAATCTGCGTGGGCGTCATGGCGTTCGGCGCGAACGTGCTGCTGCTTATGCTGTCCACAGTGCCAGCATTGTTGTTGGCGTCGAAGCTCATCGCTGTCTCTGTGCGTGTCAGTGAAAACGAGAGTCGCGGCAGGAACTCCTCGTTCGCGCTCTCCGAGCCATCCACTCCCTCAAACGGCTGCGCGGGCGCTGCAGGCACCATGACACACACGTGTGCTGTATGTGTGTGTGATGATGATGATGATAGAAGGCGTGCGGCCGTTAGTGGCGGTGGTGTTTGTCTTGTAGCGCCGCAGTGTTCGTGTCTGCAATGGGGCTGCAGCCATTTCCATCCCCACGTTCTTTTGCGTGCAGCCAACACCATAACGACGGTTCAAGATAGCATATATATTTTGCCATCCGCATATATATCGACTAACACAGGGGATCTATTTGTGCGGCAGCAAAATAGTCCCCTTTAAGTGCGAGTGATGCAGCAACTGCTCGTTTGTTCGAATCTGTGAGAGCCTCCACACAATTGCCATAGAGAGAGAACGGTCCAAAGATGTGCAGGCGGTCATGAGTGTCCTTCGTATGTAGCTCTTGGCTGGCTGACTGGCCGACTGGCTGACTGACTGACTGACTCGCTCCATTGCCCATTGATGGATGGATGGACGAACAGACTGATCGCTCTCTATGGCTGGCGTTGATGGGTGTCCGCGCGGTCCACCAATTTCGCAAGTTGAACATGGCGTGTAGCGGAGGTTTACTGATTACCACCACCACATGTACACGTAGCATGAGTGAGCGAGTTGAGCACTTTACGAGCAATTGAGCTCGCTATCTTCCATGCCCGAACGCCACATGGAATCCATGGTACTCAATCAATGCGGCTTGTCCACAGCATTGTTCATGCGTGCATTTCGACCTTCACGAGCGCGTACCATTGCTGATTATAATCGATAAGCGAGAAAGGTTCTTTCTTTTTCAAACGGGCACGCGACGCTCCCACATTGTTGATCTTCCATTCAGCTTTAGCATGTAAACGAGCGAGAGAGAAAGAGAGGGAACCACGCACAGCAACAGCGTCGTCGTCATCGTCTTGCTCTCCTTTTCTCTCCGTCGTTGCTACTATTATATAGATATTCTCGTGCATGTTCATTCGTTGACTGCTGTGTGTCGCTTTTGTCACTCTCGAGTGAATAAATTGAGTTAGGGAGTTGACTGTTTCTTGGGGGGGAGGGGGGCTTCTGCTTGGCGGTGGTGGTGGTGTCTTCATGCGCTGGCTGGCTGGATTGGGAGTTGGTTGACTGACTGGCGGAGGTGGGACTGGGGAATAACATGGAGTAAAAAAATGTAGCACGAAAAAAAGCGCACACACAGCACACGCCACTCGCTCGCTTACTTCATCCTCCGGCGTCTTGCTTGAAGGCGATAGACAATATAGGTCATTCGGCGGGTGGTCGATGCTGCTGCGGCTGCGTCTCTTCTCTGCTGGGGTCGTTCGTCTTCTTCTTCTTCTTCTTCTATTAGGGGGAGGGTCGGACCGTTTACTGCATTCCTTTCGCGGCGGCGCGCTTCAGTCGCACTTGCTCGAACTTCTGTTCCAGACTGCTCATCGAACTGTTGAGCGAGTCCAGCTGCGTCGAGTGCTGCCCTAATGTCTCGAACATCACGCCCTGCTGCGCCGCGAGCTGCTGCTGTGTCTCGGTTGTTCTTGCGAGCAGGTTCATGAGCATCGTGCCCATGTTGCCGAGCCCACCCTGCTGCTGTCCGCCGACTTCGATCGCCGTGGACGTGGTCGGCGCCGCCTGCACGATCGCGCCTTGCTCGACTGGCGTCGCGACGGGCGTCGCCGCCACAACAGCAGTTGGAGCTCTCGCCACCGGTGCGACTTGCTGCTGCGTCACTGTCTCGCCCGCAGGCTGGCTCGTCGGGGGTCGCACAGGCGCTGCTGGAGGAATCACGTTTTCAGACGAGGCAGTGCGCGGGAGCGTCGGCGGTCTCGCGCCAGTGCTGCCCGTGCTGCCGGTGCTCAGATTGCTGCTGAAGCTGCTACTGCCGCCGCCGCCGCCACCGCCGCCGTTGGACGCCTTGAAGCGCTCGTCCATGTATTTGAGCACCTTGGCCGCGATCTTGTGCAGGATCTTGGCGTCGACGTTTTGGTGGGACTTGACGTCGAACACAAACACCGAGCCGATGCAAAAGCCGTTCGGTGTGGTGATCGGCACGCCGGCGTAGAAGCGCACGGCCGAGGCGCGCGTCACAAGCGGGTTGTTCATAAAGCGCTCGTCGAGCGACGTGTCCTCGACGATGAGCGCGCGCTTGGGGTGCATGATCGTGTGCGCGCAGAGCGCGACGTCGCGCGGGATCTGCTTCTGCGTGAGCCCCGAGTTGGCCTTGAACCACTGCTTCTGCTTGTCGATGAAGCTCACGGCCGCGATCGGGCACTTCATCTCCTTGCACGCGATGCGGCAGAGCTTGTCGAACTTCTCGTCCGGCTCCGAGTCCACGATGTTGTAGCGCGCGAGCTCGGCCAGGCGGTCGTCCTCGTTCGGTGGCACGGGCGCGCGCGGCCACGGGTGCCGCCAGTCGAAGTTGAGCGGGTAGCCGTACTGGGACGTCGCCATGCTGCTGCTGCTGCTGCTTGCCGATTCGTTAGTCGGGAGGTGTGGTGTGATGTGAGCTGCTCGCGCTGGAAATGGCCAAGTGGCGCGCAGTTGAGCGAGTCGGCAAATAAAACAATCAACAAACACAAACGCAAAGCGCAAGTTGTGTGTTGTGTGTCTGTACAAAAGTAAGCAAGCTCAAAAACAAGCAAGTTGCAAACAACAAACAAAGCAACAGCAGGCGGGCGGACCGCGACAACGAGGAAGGAAGAAAGGAAGGAGGGAGGACGGGGCTTGCTTGTTTGGTTGTTTGGCTCGCTCTATTGCAGCTTTGCTTGTTTGTGTACCGTACACAGTCCTGGTCGATGATCGGCCAGGCTGCCTGTCTGCCTGTCTGCCTGTCTGCCTGTTGGCTCTGTTGGTGCTCACTCGCAGACAAACGCGGCCAGTCGCGGCCTCGCGCACTGGGCTTTTGGGCTTCGCGCACACACATGAGAGGACGAATGAGCGAGCCCCAAAGGGAAATTCGCTGAACTGTCCCCCTCAAGTCGCAACCTGCCGCTCTCTCTCTGCACTTTTGGACGACTTAGAGATGGCTTGTTTCCAGTATACGCTCTACCCCTATCCGCGATATTTGGAGTTTTCCAGGCAACAAGTTGCGACTTTGTGAGCGCAGTTGCCGATTAAGGTAGAGAAGTGACGAGATCCCTAGCCCGTCTGGAGCGCTGTGATCTCCATCTGTTCTTGGTCCTTGACAAAAAACTCGCAAACTTCCGATCACGAGTTGGCTGCTTTCCCTCGTAAGTCACCTTTGCCGCGATCTTTCGAGCCGCGTTGTGCGCGTTTGTGAGTGTGGGGCACACATGGTGGTGGTCGTAACGTTGTTTGTGAAGGCTTTGCTTGTGCACACCGATCCACACTTTGTGTGCGTTTGTGTGTGCGCGCACAAAAAATAAGCTCAAGCAGCAAGCAAGAACAAGAGCAGCAACTTTCGGTCTGTCCGTGCATAGAAAAGCCTGATCGGACTGATCGTCCGGTTGTGGATGGGTATTCCGCCGAATCCGCCAATCATTGCGCGCAAAGTGACTTCCTTCGTTGCGTTGTGGACCGCACAGCAGCTCCAGGACGGAACAACGCACGGCCAAGAGCGAAAGGGAGTGGGCGTGGACTGACTCTCTCTGACCGCGCTTTTCTGACATCTTTTTTGTTTGCAGTACAACTCGCTAAATTAATTCCCATCCGCGTTTTACGTTTTGGGGATTTGTGGTTTTGGAGATTTGTGGCGGCGCATGTTTGCGTTTACTGTCTCAAGCGTATTCGCAATGTGCTCATCAAGCAAACTTCAGTCACCACGAGAGCACTTGACGGTGTTGACAGATGGCGGTCAGTTGATGCAAACCGAGCTGAGGCCGATGCGCGTGGCTGATCCGTAGAATGTTTTGCAGCGTCAGGTGGTTGGGAGCGAGCGAGCGAGCCGTGCATCCGATCTCGCTAATAACTGAATGCAAACGCTGCTTTGGCTGAGACGCTTCTCTCTTTCTCTATGTCTATGTATGCGATGTCTTGATCAACTGCTGCACAGGAAATGGGATCGACCACTTATGGAGCCACTGTTTGTATTAGCTGCGAATACGTACTGCGTGGTCCTTGTGCGGCATTATTTTGCCAAAGGAAATGTTAAATAGCTGGAAAGCATTGCAGCTTGAGGTGGTTAGGAGTGATACGCCCTTCAGTAGTTCGAGAATCGTCTTGTGAGTGAGGAGAGGGATGTTATGAGGGAGATGGATTCGTTAGTGCTCGCTCGGAACTCATGCACTCACCATCGTCTTACCCAGTCAGCTGAAACCATGTTTATTAATTTAGCAATGCGCGTCAGTACCTCCCAAGATCCTGAACAGTCGCGCGCACAGTTACAATAGCGAATTGTGGGATGAAACTGTCAGGTGGGATCGCGCACTGTACTGTACAGTGCAGAACTGAATCTGTTGGCCGCGTGATCGACAAAGAGGCAAGACAGTGGGCAGCGGACCTCGCTTGACGAAATGCACTCGCTCTCTATATATCTATGAGAAAGAGGAAATGTTCCATTATCTTTCTGTCTGTCTCTCTTTGGATGGCGAAAAAGAAACTTCGAGCTGCGTGTGTGAATCCTGTGATGAAGCAACTTGACCTCTAAATCCTGTGTTGCTGGCTCACACAGCACACTAATATTAGGCATTTCACAAACCATTCTCCTGATGAACGCGTCTGGACGAGGTGCCAGACAGACTCCTTGGCACGCGCGCACTCTCGTGACCGGATGAAGCGATCAGCCGATACTGGGAGAGAACAGTGCTGCTGGTGAGAAAACCTGCATGTGTGTGTGTGTGTGTGTGTGTGTGTGCGTTACATGTTTGCTGCATTGTAATTCTAACGCAGCGCCGAGGTTGCTGTCAGCATAGCATTCGCTTTCCGTACTCCGCATCCCCCATCCCAACTCCATGCATCCTGTACGCACTCACTCACCGCGCGTTAACATAACGTAGAGTACCACAAAGTATTGCGCTGCCGATGTATCTATGAGGAAATAGGACGATGACAAAGCAAGTGAAGAAGGGGACATGCGCAGTGTCTTTCACTCACGCAGTCATTATCACCAAAACCGCGTCTTCATGTCTCCATAGACCATGAAAGTTTGAAAGTGATGACGCTTATATGAGCCAGGTGCGCGCGATTGATGTGTGCAGAGCCAGCAGCAGTGTTTGCGGTCTTCGCCATCGTCCCCAAGGTATTGGACCATCTGTAGAGTGGCGGGTTGCCTGGCTGCTGCTGGTCGAGCCAGCCATTGGCGATCCCGCCAGCCAACCGCAGACGCCAACGTCAAGGGTTCTGCTGGATGATTTGTGGTCCTTTTGGTCCCTTGGGGCGTCGCGAACGAAGATAAGATGGATGGGCCGATGGACCTTTGGATAATCAACCGACTGGGATGGATTGATACATGTACATGTGTAATCCACAATATGATGCGGATGGATGGTCACTTGCTCCCTCGTGGCGAGCATGTAAGCATTAGTTCGTCAGTTTAGGATCCCAATGAGGAGCCTGAGTGGGTCTGCTCACTCGATCTGCTCTTTGTGATGGTGCAGATGTGAGCTCTATTGTTAATTTGATCCCTTCTCAAAACAGACAAGGATCCGGATCCTCCCGAAGCGTTTTATCGATATCTGATCTACGATGGTGTGCTTATTTATCTATTTATTTGTCTCGTCAAGAGAGAGTCTGGGGATCTGATACAATATCCTAACTTCATATTAGAACCGATCTTTTTTCTGCATATATTTGCTCTCTCCATACTGAACCGAAGGTCAGCTGACCTGGGGCTTTACTTGTGTCTACTTCCCTCTGTGTGTGGCGCCAGGATCAAATCAATCACCCTAAGCGCCATTGAGTAAGTCGATCGATGGTGGTAAAAGCTCTGTGTCTCTGTGTCGAGCGGGGCTCGCACTTCAAGAGCTCATTCTTGAACTTGAAGCCAAGAGCTCACATTATTCGTATCAGAGAGCTGCCTACTCCTTCGTATTGACAAGATGCCACCGCTCTCACTCTGGAGTCGCCGCACGAAGGCATCGCACGCGTGCCACTGCAATTGCAGTCGTGTGGTCGTCCAGCACCCCAAGCACCAGCCGCACGAATGCAGTAGAAGTCCAGGAGCTCCGTCAACAAGAGCGAACCGCGACGACGATGGGCTGATCCTCTTCCGCATCACAGAGATCTCGGGCGTGCGATTGTCTAGCATTTCAGTGAATCCGAGACCCAGCAACGCGCACCCCAAAGAGAAGAAGAACCACCAAGCGGGCTTCTTCGAGCCGAATGGCAGCAATAGGAGCAGCGCCAGTGACCACAACCACCGCCAGCAGCAGTCGAGAAGGAAAGGGTACTCCATCTTCACGTCATCAATGCGGTCGCTGCACATGGCGAAAGACAAGCTCAAGGCCAAGCTCCACGCTGTTGGGATCGCAGCATCAAGTCCATCGAGCTCCAGCAGAAGCGGCGGGTTTTGTCGCTCCGCGCGCACGTTCAGTTCGGATTCTGATTCGGCGCATCACCGCAGCAGCGGCAGCAGCTCGAGACGAATGAGAAGCAACAGCTTGGGGAGAGGAGGCGTGTTCCGGTCGCGAAAGGGCTCTGGAGGCGGTCACCACGGCGGCAAAGGAGTTGTGCCATTGACGCCATCTTCGTCCATGATCTTCATCGATTGTCCAGAATGAGATGCAGGATACCTCAATTAGAACTTAAATATAAAATCTGTCGTCTATGAAGTGTGTATTCTTTTCATATTCGCACTTTAACGAGTGCAAAATGGACAAAATAGTGGGCTGAATGCAAACATGTCGTTTCTGTGAACAAGTGAGATACCTTTTCTTTTGGTGGTCTGCAAATCACTCTTTTCTTTAATACCTTTTCATTTTACACTAGCCATATTATAGTTCAGTATACTTTTCACTACAAACATATAGATAAACTCAATTGACAGCCTTTATATAAAGCCTTATCCACGAATTAGCTAATACAAGAGGTCAAAGAACGCCCTCCTTCCATCACTCAGCCACACACACTCAAACACAGCCATCTTGGACAGCCAACAACAACAGCAACAAAGGCAGAGCTCGACTACCAGCCTCATTCATTCGTCATGAGCGCCGCCGCGTGGGACCCGCGATGGAACCTGCGCGCGCCGATGGCGACGACATCATACGCGATCTCGAGCGCGCCGACCTGCAGCTACGCGAGCTGGAAGCGCCGTGTGCAGGCGCTGCTGGAGGCTGAGAGCGTCTGGGAAGTGGTGTCCGAGGGCGTCGTGTTTGACGAGGCGTGGCCGCTGCCCAAGCAGCTCGAGTTCATCCAGAAGGACAAGCTCGGCATGCATCTGATACTGAGTACGGTGCACGACTCGGTCGTGGCGCTGCTGCAGGACGGCGGCGTGGACGAGTGCAATCGCTCGTGGCTCATGCTCAAGCGGCTCGAGGTTGTGTTCGCCGCGCACCGCATGAAGGCGGTGCGGCTCGCACGACGCGAGTTCTTGGACCTGAACTTTTTGAATTTTGTCAGGGCGAATTACGGTGGTGGGACTGGCAATGGTGGTGGCGTGGACGAAGAGAACGATGCGATGCTGCGCTTCATCGAGAGAGTGCAGGAGAAGGCGGACACGCTCTTCCGATTACGGGGCCAGCAGCCGGCGCTGATGGAGGACCCGAGCACCAGCAGCTACTGTGAGGACGAAAAGATCTACCAACTGCTGGACGCGTTACCGGCGTCCTGGGCGAGCTTCATTGCGCAAGAGTGCGAGAGCCAGGGAGGCCTCACATGGGCGAGCGTGCAGCGGAAGGTGCTGCAGGAGCACAGCAAGCGGCGCGCCGAGCGGCGGAAGCGGCTGCTACAGCAAGGCGGTAGTGCTAACATTGCTGCTACTAGTGCGAGTGCCGCAACCAGTGTGGCTTCAGTTGCAAGCTCTAGTGGGAATAGTCGAAGCAAAACGGGTGGTGCTAACAACAGCAACAGCAACAGCGCCACCACCGCTGAGCAGGACCACGACGACCAGGACAGCAATGGCGCTAGCGGGCACTCTACGCCTGCGTATCAGCGCTTGGGTTCAGCAGTGAGCGCGTTTTCAAGCCCATTGCTGACAGCGAAAGCAGAACCTTCAACAGATCAGAGCCAGCAACAGCAGCAACATCTCGACGACCAGTATGATCTGCGCTCGCCAGTGGATGAGGAAGTGATGGTGTACGATTTTGTGGGCCATCAGCCGTCTGATTCGTACTCGCAGCAGCAACAACAACAACAGCAGTCCTCAATGTTGTCGTACCAGTCACAGCAGCCACCGCAGGACCAGTACTACGATCACAGCTCGCGTCCGAAGTACGGGAACCGCAACAACAACAGCAGCAGTAGCAGCCTCAACAACCCGCGGAATCGCCGCGACCGCGACAACAACGCCGGGTCTGGTGGTGGCCAGCAGCGCACGCCGTACACCCGACCGTCGAACCAGAACGCGAACGCCAACAAGATCTGCTTCTACTGCTCCGTGCCGGGCCACACCGCGCACCACTGTCCGCTCAAGCGCATGCACATGGAGGAGCGCAAGAAGAACAACAACGGCGGCCATTAGTGAGCAAATGGGTGAATGAGATATGGTGGATGAGCCACGAAGGGATTGAACGACGATAAGCCAGAGGCGCAGGTACTGCATAAACCACTCATTTTTGAACCTGGTGTTGCCGTGGCTCCAAACACAGTGAAGTAATATGGCTCACACATCTTTATACACCTTGAGCGGCGCTCTAGTCCGTCCTCGACTTGGTCTCTTTCTTCTCACAATTTGGACTGCTTAGTCTTTCTCTCCAGCTCGTGCGCGAGGACGCTCTCGGCGTACTCCGTGACGACCTTGACGGACCACATCTTTAAACCGCCATTCGCCTTCTCCTTCTGAACTCCAGACGATGATGACGACGAAGAAGAACTGTGAAACCGGCGCTGCTCCTCCTTGTACTTAGGGTCGAAGCTGCTTTCAAAAAAGCCCAGGTGTCCGCCGGACTTGGTCACACATAGGATCACGTTCGGATTTGCCTCCACCTGCTCTCGTTTCGGCAGCACGACGCTGATCGGGTCGTCCTTCGCACTCACGCACAGCAGCGGGATCTTGACGTCCGCCAGTTTCTTGATCGACGACGCGTCCGAGTAGTAGTGGTCCACGGTCGGGTACTTGAACGTGACGCGCGTGAGCTGGTGGTCAAAGTCCCGCACCGATTTCGAGTTGCGCACCGCTGTGATGTCCAGTCCTGGGTAGCCTTGGAACATCTCGTGGGCATTGCTCTGTGAGAACAGGTAACAATGGAGAAGGCGTCTCATTAACGTCGATGGTGATGCGACATGTGCAATGTAAATCAAAGCCCCACCAACGGCATTTACAGCATGTATGTACCTTTTCGAAGAAGAGCGTCTTGAGGTTCCCATTCATGGCCTTGTCGTATGTCAGGCGGTTGAACAGACTCCCGCCGAAGTTCGCCGAGCACGTGACGAGATCGAACGGGTTCCCCACCGAGATGCCCGCTGTGAGCCCCGCGTTCTCTTTCTCCTCGCCCAAGTACTTGACGAGTACGTTCGAGCCCATCGAATACCCGAGGCCGATGAACGCCTCGTTTACGAAGTTGTACTTGGCTCGGAAATATTGGATCGCGAAGCGGAGATCGTCTGTGTACGCGCAGCTGAAGAGCTACACAAGAGATGGTTCCATGAGCTCTTCAATCAATCACCACTGCTAACCATCTAGTACGCGTGCAACAACACTGTTAAACTCACATGTGCGGTCTTCAATGGTGTGTCTGCACAGCCCCGCGAGTTCATCACCACGACCTGCCAGCCCAGCTCCAGCAGCCGGTCCACCGCACTGCGGATGTAGAGCTCGCCGCTGCCGCCCGTGAGCCCAGGGAGCACCAGCACTGTGCGCCTTTCCGGGTCCACTTCCTTCACCGTCGGGATCGTGCCATCGCTGCGTCGCGGCAGCGCCCAGTCGAGCGACACGATGCCGCCGTCGGGCATGTCGAGGATCTGGCGCTCGTACTGGATCGCTGGGTGCTGTTCTTGGTCGTTCGCTGCAGCGAGCCTCACGGTCTGCAAGTGGCTAATAGGAGGCACACCTCAATCGTAAGCTATCGTTAATTGATGGACGTGACCAGTGAAGTTAGCAATGACACGCCGACCGTTCAAGGAACGCACCCGTTGAACAAATACCATAGCGGATAATACTTCTTCTTGGCTGCTCAGCAACACCAAGCAAAATAGAATAAACAAGCGACAGTGAGCAACGAGAATGAGAGCAACCACACCCTCGCAAGAAAGATACAAACACTTTCTACGTACTCATTGTCACGCAGCGCTGCAGCAGCTTTTCGTTCTGCGGGGTCTTATGATACACCAGCTGTGGGATCTCCGCCGTGAGCTTGTAGTGCAGCACGCGGAAGAGCCACCGCAGCTTGGGGATCGCGTGGTAGCCCAGCACCACAAGTGACAGCAGCAGCAGCCGCTTACTCTACAGAGTAGACAGAGAGATACAACCACAACAAGCAAATCGATCAGCGAGTCTCCAAGGTCCAGAAGGGTCAGACGTGCACAAGCAGCGAGCATACTTTGAGCGAGAAGAGGAGCTTGCTGCTCACGAGCCCCATGCTGCTTTTGCGATAGCTCACGAGCGCTATTGAGGCTGTCACCAGGAAAAAACTGTTGACGCAAATCACAATGACAGTCATTCCTGTTGCTCAGGAGATTCACAAATTAACTGCTAGCTACTGCTTTCCTAATTTGTCCTAAAACAACACTCAACGGGTTTCACAACGATGTTGAGTGTGATTATCGGTCCACAGCGCGTCTTCACGCGCGTCTCGGCTCAACTGCGCGTAACGAAACGATGTATGGGCGGTGCGCGAGAGCGCTCTCAACAGGACCAAGTGCATGTACATGCACCAGCAGCAATCGGATCACGAAAGCAATACGCGCCACCCACGCGCACATGCTGACAAAACCAAAACCAATCGCGTTTGGACTGCAATTCGCATACTCAGCTGAAAAATCAATCAGCACTACTCGCCACAGGTACTTCATATGAACGCTTCCTACTTGCTGTTTGTTCTCTGTCGAAGCACTCAAGCCTCAAGACCAAGTTAAAAGCACTTGCGGTGGACGATCGAAGGACCCGACTCGTCGTACTCACCCTTCGAGATCCACATCTGCTGGAAAGTTGATAGCGACGCCAAGATGGACCCACCAATCCAGACCGAGTATTTGCGTTCCGGTGGCGCGATCACCTTAATCTTCATCGTCGACGGCACGAGCGTCGCCAGCTCCTTGGTCACCCGCTCTGCGATTCCCGGGAACATCGTCGAGCCGCCCGAGAGCACGATGTTGCAGTACAGATCTCGTCGGATATCAACGTCGCACTTCATGATCGTCTGGAACGTGCAGTCGTGTACGCCAAGCACCTCGCGGCCGATCAGCGATGGCTGGAACAGCACCTCTGGGGTACGGAAACGCTCGTTGCCGATCACGATGACGTTGCCATCTGGCAGCTCGTACGACTTCTCGAGGCCCGACGACTCAGCTGCTTTCTTCATCTCCTGGTCGAAGTCCAGCGCCACGTACGTCAGCTTCTCCTTGATGTCACGCACGATTTCACGCTCGGCCGTCGTGGTGAACGAGTAACCACGCTCGGTCAGGATCTTCATCATGTAGTCGGTCAAGTCGCGACCCGCCATATCGAGACGCACGATCGCGTGAGGAAGAGCGTAACCTTCGTAGATCGGCACAGTGTGCGACACACCGTCACCAGAGTCGAGCACGCAACCAGTGGTGCGGCCCGAGGCGTACAGCGAGAGCACGGCCT
>JALBZD010000201.1:0-47544 GCA_038050675.1 Globisporangium cylindrosporum | reverse complement strand
AATCACTTCACAGGGGATTTTCCACAGGACTTCAAGTTCAAGGTCTTATGGGTTGAACCTCAGAGTACTCAAGGTTATATATATCAGTTTAGTAGGTTTATTTCTGCATGTGTAGGTTTTAGCCATAAAACCTCTAGGAGCCCTTGAGGCTTATTAGGAGTAGCGACAGGAACCATACAAGATTTTTAACTCAGTTGCAATTTTACCTTCAAGTCTTCAAGTCGCTCCTCCTCCCTCCAAGTCGGGAGATCGCTTCCTCGTTTGCGCTCAGTGTGTGTGCCGTGTTTGAGGGACTGTTTGGAACAGCGCCCTCTTACAGGAAGACGGCACGCACAGCGTCGCATCGCGCGGAGCTCATGTTCCTTCTGCTTCCATTCCATCACGTTGCTTCGCGAGACGCCGTACTGCTTCGCCAACTGTCGACTTGGCACGGCCGGGAGCTGGTCGGTGATTTCGAGTTTTGTAGCGACAGCAATGTGCCACCTGAATTTGCGCTGCTTGGCCATTGCGAAATGTGTGCATTTTGTGAGTATTTGTCGAGCTCGGCGCTGTGAGCAGCCATTCAAATACAATACACTCTATATATATATATTAGTGCACAGACGCTGCACATTTACTTTTGCAGGTTATTTGCAAAAAAGGGGGCATCGAGGTGGTCCTTTCAATCACGGGAAATACAGTATTAAGATCGTAGGTTTTACATGTAGGAGCGAGGTTTTACGAGTAAAACCTCTAGGAGCCCTTCGGGCGCATTAGGAGCAGCAGCAGGAACCAGGACTGCATTTCTACTCAGTTGCAAATTTACTTTTCACCACTCAAGCTCCTCCTCTTCTATCCAAGTCGCTTCCTTGTCTTGAAGCTCCACGGCCCGAGACTTGAGACCCCCAGGATCGAGCATCCGCTCACATTTCTGTGCGAGCTCCGTTTGCTCTACGCTTCCTCAAGGGTCAGATCCACTCAGCTCTTTGCTCTTGCGATAGCCGGGTTGGACTGAGCCCTGTTGCATATCCAATCAAGGAAGCTGTTTGTGGCTGGTTTCTTCTGGCAGCACCGATAGGGCGCGCCTAAGTACGGCAAACGTTTGGCTCGTCCTTAAAGCAATTGCGTGTACTTCTGTCTCGCAGAAATGGTTAAGTTGCAGCGGCACAACTTAACGTGTAACGCCCCGTTACATTTGTGATGAACGGCAGCAAATGGGTCCGTAGCGCCTTGATGTAGCGCGGGGTATCCCGGTTTCCGACTACGAACTTCAATTCCGTTCGCCGCGCCGCCGAAAAGACACCCCAGATCATCACTGACCCGCCTCCTAAGTGCCGTTTCACCATGACCTTCTCTGGATGCTTGGAATTGTGTCAGTAGCTCTTCGGTCCGTCGGGGCCGTCCAAGTTCAACTTTCTCTCGTTTGTAAGCACCACTTTGGACCATTCCTCGCTTGTCCAGGCAACCTTGTCCATTGCCCACTGGAGCCGGGTTCGCTCGTGCCGAGAACTTATTTGCATCAAGTGCTTCATCTTCTTCCGCTTCATGTCGGGGTGGTCGTGCAGGAGGCGCTGAAATCTGGTTTGTTACGCGGTTTAGCATCAACAGCGCTTTCATCACCACCGGTTACGGAGCGAACTATCTGACGCAACCACCGATTGTTCACTTTCGTGGATCGTCCAACTCACGCCTTCGCCTTTCCGCCGCGCTTTCCGCTTGTAACACGACTGACGTTGGCTTCGCTTTGTTTTACACGCTTTGCGATCTCCGTTGACGCGACGCCTGCAGCATGAAGCTCTTGAATAACTCGCACGTCGGCTGCCAACAGCTCCCTCTCTATCCGAAAACGTTTGGTTGAGAATAAAAATAAAAGTGTGGTTGTACGAACGGAGTTCGATTTTTTTATTTTACCATTCTGCGCATAAAAATTCATCGAATTACACATTCACAACCGATCTGACGGGGACATCAAAACTCGAGTTCGAACTCTGATAATGAATAAAGCGTTTTGTGTGACTGAAGAAAGTTCTAACACCCGACACTTCTAACACTTGTTTGCCTTTTTATTGGCATTTATTTGAGTCCTCATTTGTTGCTGAACATGCAGTAGTTTTTGACATTTTGATTAAAAACTGCAATTTCTAAACTTTTGGCGGGCACTTTATAATGGTTGTGGTATACACATTACAGTTTAAGAAGGTTTTGAATACACATTGCAAATCACGCTCGATATTTGCATTCCAAATTCCAAAACAAGGATCAACAGGGCAAAAAAGCCAGCGAACTGACTCACTAACTCGCTCCATCTCTTTGCACTGCCTCCTCTTGCTTGTCCAGCGTTTCAAGTGCTTGTAGTGTGTTTGCCTGTCAAACAGCTTTTCTTCCAGGTTTGCCCCGCTGGGTGGTACTATAGAAAAGATCCTGTGTAAGTACGGTCATTTTTGCCCCGCTGGGTGGGACCAACATCATCTCGAAGGTGTTGTGCGCTTGTTACTGCCCAAAGCCACCAGCTCGACATAATCTTCTTGAGTGACTGGCCACTCTCAATCAAAACCACACTTCGTCGGAGAGAAAGAGACGGAGGCGAGCAACCAAGCGTGCAACTCTCTCTCGCGCGGTACAAAATGACAACGGAGAAGATTCTCTCAGCTGTCATGCATGCTGTTGTCGCATTGCACTCATTTTCGCTTGGTGAGTATGCTCACCTCTCGACTCTCGGTTTGGTCCACCGTTGACTTGAAGAAAGCACTCGCGTCGTGTCATTCGGTGCTGTGCGGTGGACAGATAACAAACACAGTCTATGTCCATTTCCCCCAGACGATTCACTGCAAACTTGGTTTCTGCAATCAACCAACTTGGTTCTGCCCATAGCAAAACCAAGTCAACAATGCAAAATGGTGGATACAAGCACCTGTAAATATAGGTCAACTCCATGTAGACCTGTAGCCCTATATTAAATATGTGACGTGTGCGTGTCATCCAAATCTGTGACGTGTGCGGATGCCTATCACTCTATCCCTGGTCAAACAAAAATATGATCGAGACAAATGCGCAAATGCGTATTTCCAGACTTCTTTCTCTCATATCGTTTCGTGAAACGACAGCGCCACTACCGCCCTTGTGTCCCAATCTGCCTGCTTGCCTGGCTCTCAGCCTCGCAGTACACAACACGCCTCCTACAACGTCCAAGCGCCTCCACGATTGTGAGCCAGCATGGCACAGTCGGCGTTGGCGTCAGTGGGTAAGCCAGACGGCAGCAAGCACAAGCTTAGCGCTTCAGAGAATGGCAGCGCTAAACAGGCAGACGGTGGCGGGACGCAGCCTGCACGAGGAGCTCCAGGCGACGGCGAGGACGGCCAACACAAAGAAGACGACGATGATGACGATGAGGAGGAAGAAGAAGAGGAGGAAGGAGACACCACGCAGACGATTGTGGACATGGGTCGCCACGCGCGTATGCAGCGCATCCAGAAAGTACTTTTCGACCAGCTCGTGGGCAACGATGAGCGCGTTGCGCTCGAGCTGCGTGAGAAAGAGGAGGAGCTGAAGCGCGTCAAGCAGTCGCGCGAAGACATCGGCGTGTCGCTCTACGGTGTGCAACAGCAGCTCGCGCAGCTGCAGATGGCGCTCGAGGCGTCGCACCGCAAGCTCAACGCGATCCACGAGGAGCGCTTCCAGTCGGAGGACCAGCTAGACGACTGGAAGGAGAGCCTGAACCAGAAGAAGCTCCAGGTACAGAAGAACAAGAGCCACCTGTACAAGACCCAGACGGAGCTTGACTCGCTCAACTCGACGCTGCGCCAGGTGGAGAAATACAACGAAGAGATGAAGAATGAGATCGCGCGCACGCAGCGAGCGGCGCAGAAGGCTGAGGAGACCATGACGACCATGGAGAAGGACAAGGTCAAGCAGGACCTGTACATCGACAGTCTCAACGAGCAGATCAAGGCGCTGCAGGACAAGATCGCAATGACGGCCGCGCAGTACAAGTCGCAGAAGCTCGAGACTGCGTCTGCGGAGGAGACGTTGCACGAGGCCATGGCACAGATGGAAGCGATCGCGTTTGAGAAGAAGCAGCTGATGCAGCAGTGGAAGAGCTCGCTCATCGGCATGCAACAGCGCGACCAGGCGCTCCAAGCGACGCAGACCGCGATCTCGAGCGTCACCGAAGAGGACATGGTGGTCGCGTCCGAGATCCGCGGCTACAAGCAGTCGGTCGAAAAAGCGCAGGCGCTGCACGAGACGCTGGTCGGCACGATCGAGCGCTTCAACGCCGAGATCCGCTTCGTTGAGGAGCAGATCGCGACGCTACGCCAGGAGCACGACCGGCTCTCGGAGCGCTTCGACATGCTCACCAAGTCGCTGCGGCAGACAGAGTCGCAGACCGCCAAGGTGGGCGGCGAGACCAAGAAGCTCGAGCTCGAGACTGCGCAGGTGCAGCAGCACCTCGAGACCACGCAGCGCGAGCGCCACACTCTCGAGGATCAAATTGGCACGCAGAAGAACGCGCAGACGACGGTGAACAAGGCGGCGCATAACCTCACGAAGGAGGCGCAGCACATCCAGAGCGTGGTCCACGAGAAGGAGATCGTGCTCGCAAACCTCAAAAACGAGATGGCGCGCGTGAGCGTGGACATCCTGAACGTCCAGGCGCACGCGACGCAGCTCGAGGAGACCCAGGAGAAGCTTGTGACCGAGCTCAAGCAGGAGGACCTTCAGGTGGAGAAGCTCGAGCTGGAGATCCGCCAGCGCAACGACGAGATCGAGAAGAAGATGCTGCGGCTGGACCGGCTCAACAAGAAGTACGAGCAACTCTTGTCCAAGATGGAGGATGAGAACACGGGGCCGCTCGAGGCGATGCTCAAGAATCTGCTCAAGGAGACTTCGAACGTGCGCGCGGCGAATTTGGACAAGCAAAAGGAGTGGCTACAGATCCAGACAGCGCTCGTGAACCTGAGCGCCGAGTCGCAGGAGATCGGCGAGAAGAACCAGGAGCTCAAGAGCAAGACGAGCGTGCTCGAGCAGAAGCAGCTGCGGCTACAGAACGACTTTGACAAGATGAAGAAGGACATCAAGGAGCTCAAGCTCGGCATCAATGGCATGCACAACGATACAGTGAAGCTCAACGAGCTGATCGCGCGCAACTCGAGCCGCCAGGAGGAGCTCCTGAACATGAACCATGGGCTCGAGATGGATTTCAAGCGTGAGCTCAAGGAGCTCGAGGCCGGGGCCGTGCACATGGAGCAACTCGCGTCCACGCTCAAGAGCGAGAAGCAGGATCTCCTGGACCGCATCGTCGAAGTCGAGCGCCAGATCATGCTCTGGGAGAAGAAGATCCAGCTGGAGAAGGAGACCCAGGCGGCGCTGGACCCGGAGGTGGGCCAGGCTGAGGCCAAATCCATGGAGAAGGAGATCCATCGCATGCGCTTGCGGCTCGAGGCGCTTCAGCGCAGCCAAGAGCAGATGCTACAGGACATGGAGCAGGCGATCCACAAGCGCGACTTGATCGCGATGCGCGGTCGTAGCAAGAAGGACAACGAGCTCACGTACGCGTCCTTGACGACCAAAGTGTCCACCTTGCAGAACAACCTACGCAAGACCGAGAAGGACATTGTCAAGATGGACAAGACGATCAAGCAGAAGATGGTCAGCTGCGAGGACATCTCGTTCCAGCTCGAGAAGGCCACAGTGGAGCTCAAAGTGGACGAAGAGCGCGGCGTGAGTCTCCAGAAGGGCATTAACAACGCGCTCTATGAAAAGCAGCGCTACATCGACGCCGAGGCGCGCAAGCTGCGGCTCGTCAAGCGCTTTGAAAGCATGTGCAAGTCGTCGTCCGCATCGTCCACCTCGAGAGGACAATCGAATGATCCATCTCCGGATGACACCAAGGCACGCGAGGAGCTCGAGAAGGCTCAGCAGGCGGTCGAGAAGGTCAAGCAGATCATCGCGCAGCTGCAGCAGCAGAGTCCACATCTGAGTGAAGTACTCACGCGCGTGATGTTGCTCGCCGACGAGCCGCCAGTTTAAGAAGCAAGACACCTTTCAGCTCAGGGCAAAGGCAGTACCACCAAATGCCCAAATGTATCTCTATCTATTCGATTGGTCTTCAAGAGGTATCAGAATGGAGACCAGGTTCTCTCGGTGGTTCTTGGAGCTTTATGTGTCGGACACTGCGTCCAGAAAGTTCTGCAGGCGTGCCGCAGTCTCTATCACGTGCGGGATGGAGCTTCTGCGCAACAACTCGAGATAGCGCGGATTGCGAAGGTACAAGCTGCGACGATTGCCCGTATACACACAAACATGGTCGTTAGCTCACTAACTCGGCACAAAACAAAACAAGAATGACTCACTTGAGGTAGTCCACGCGCGACTCGAGGACCAGCGACAGCACGCGAGTGTTGACCGACGGTGCGTTCCAGCTCAGGTCCAAGAGCTTGACGTTGCGCCAGAGTGTCAGCGACCAGCTTGAGCCCCTGTGTTTGTTAATCTGCCTAAGTTCCGACTCTGCGCGCGAGACACTCCTGGCGATGCGCTTGAAGAGCTTTCCGACCCATTGCGGGAAACTGGGCGAGCGATGCAGCAGCTGCGGCAGGTATCTGGTCCCTAACGAATCGCTGAAATACGTCGGGTCGATGGAGTTGGATTCATGCTGCAGCGCCTCGAGTTCCAGCAGCAGCGCCACTTGGTTGTCCAGGATCTCTT
The DNA here is from genome assembly GCA_038050675.1 of Globisporangium cylindrosporum. Classification (NCBI taxonomy): domain Eukaryota; phylum Oomycota; class Peronosporomycetes; order Pythiales; family Pythiaceae; genus Globisporangium; species Globisporangium cylindrosporum. The sequence continues at coordinate 40,863 of JALBZD010000201.1, read as the reverse complement.
CAGTAACTAATTTGGTTGTCTGATCGTCTTGGAGATGACTGGCTTGACTATTATCCTTGCTGCCCCGATGAACTGTACTCGTGAGGATGAGAATGAGCTCCTCGAGGGACGATTCTAGGAAGAAATGCAGTCTCTCGGACATCAGCTGGCCGGCAAAGCACATGCGAGCCAGAAGATTCAGCATACTCGCTAGGTACTCGAGCGAGCTGAGCTCCAGGTCACGCACGTCCTGGTTCTCGACCAGCAATGCAAAGAGTTCCTGGATCAGGAAAGCAGGTAGACCTGTGGACGCAGGCGCAACACCGGAAGATCCTAAAGAGCTACTTTGCCGCAACTGCGTCCGATTCGCAAAGAACACGCGCTGGAGCCCCAAGTTGCACGTGCCCGCGACCGCCAGCTCGTTCAGCAGTGCGCTCTTCTTGTCGTGCTCCGGCTGGATGATGAACTCGTCAATGAGCGAGTCCATGAGCTCCGCCATCTCACCTGGCTCCTCCGATTCAGAGTCTTGGTAATGGAGAAGAGCTGCTGGTAGCTGCAGGATCGCTTTCTACGGGAACAACACACACAAGATCAGAGCATTGTTGGTGACAGTGTTGAGAGAACTAAAGTCAGGCACTCTAATAGAAATCTGGTGAGCAAAGACCTAAACTGCTTAGTTGGACCTGAAAATGCACCTGGAACGCCTGCGAGACGCAGAAGAAGACGCGCGAGTTGGGCTCAAACGTGCTCACGAAGTATTCGATCTGCTCCCAGCGGACCTCTCCTTCCTCCTCCTTCACTCCTGCTGTTATAACCATTTTCTCACTTGATCCTGGCTTTGGAGACTTTGGTGAAAGGACTTTCGTCTTGGTCCTGGTCTTGGTCTTGGTCTCGATCTTGATCTTCTCTCGCACTATAATGTGGAAGAGCTGGCTCGAGGACTCGAGCATCATGCCTCGTTGGCCCGAGAGTGCCGGCGAGACGACGTCCACCGCGACCACGTGCTTCCACTGGATGCAAATCGGAGGCTTTAGCGCCTGGTGGCTGGTCAGTGGGAACAGGTACACGCAGTCGGCGGCGAGCGCGAGCAGCTGGAAGCTCTTGGGCTGCGTGGAGCTGGCAAAAACCACCGCCTCATGGTAACGCACGTCCGCGTATTGCAAGGAGCTCAGCACGCCGCGCAGCCGCTCGCGGTCCAAGTGCTGTGGCCGGCAACGCGTGGGCGACAGGCACTCACTGGAGCTCATGCTGACTGACCTGACTGACTAATCTGACTGCTCCCCAGTTGAAGAAGTCTCGATTGACTCTGACAATGGAGACAACCTCTACGGGGAAAAGTTAGCGAACTCTTGTGTAACGGACAGATAGATGCCGATTTGACTTGCTTTCTCCCCAATTCTTTCTCGTCTATTAAGTAATATATAAAAGACCGGCGCGCCTGGGCCAGATCTCTTTCTTTTCTCGCTGGTATTACGCTCTGCTGCTTTACTCTTCATCGTCATCGTCTTCTTCATCATCTTCGTCTTCCTCCTCGTCGTCCTCTTCATTGTCCTCCTCTTCGACCTCAACCTCCTCGTCTTCTTCACCTAACGACAAACAACAAGAGAAGACACAATGGAGTCAGTTCAAAACAGTCAACACAAGATACACACTTCGATGCCCAGCTCACCTTCGCGGTAGACGATCTTGGCCTTTGGCGCGTCGCCGTTGGCCGCCACGGTCGCCGGACCGTCCTCGCTGTCCGTGGCGCCCGCGGCCTCGTGGATCTGGCCGATCACTAAACTAAGGCGGCCCGCGAGTTTCTGCAGCTGGTCGTGCACCTTCAGGCGGTTCTCCAGGATCTGGTAGAGTGCCGAGAGGTTCTGCACCAGGTCCGGCTGCGTCATCAGGTACGCCGTGTGGTGCAGCAGGATCGAGCGGATCCACGGACACAGGCGCGCGCAGCGACCGGGGGACTTCTCAAACTTCATCACAAGGATCTCGAGCAACTCCAGCACCTTCACGGATGATACGCGCTTGATCGTGTTGCCGATCGTCTTGGCGTCGCGCGTGCGCAGACAGTACTCGAGCATTGCGTTGTCCTTGGACTGCAGCGCCTGCTCCAGCACGCTCGACAGCGACGACGCGTCCGGCTTCTCGTTCTGGTGCATCAGCTCCGACGCGTCCACGCGCACGAGCTCGGCTGCCAGGTCACTCTCGACACGCTCACGCAGCGCCTCAACGCGTTCCGCGAGCGTGAGGTCGTTGCTGTCGTCGGCGTCGTCGCCGTCCGCGCTCAGGTCGTCGAAGCCGGAGGCGTCGACCACGTCGAGCCCCTTGGTCAGGCCACTGCGCTCCGCGAGCGTCGGCACGCGCGCCTGTTCCTTCTCGGCAGCCTCGGCGGCCACCTTCTGCTTCTTCTTTTCCTTCTCTGAGTCCGCGAGCAGCAGGTTCTCGCTAATCGCGGCGAACGAGAGCTCATCCTTGAGCTGGTTCTGCTCGTCGACGATCGACACGCGCTCGAACACGGGCTTCACGATGGAGCCGCGCACGACGATTAGCTCGTTCTTAGTCTCCGCGTTCTCTTCGACCGCGAGCACACCCGCCGACGTGGCGGTAGCACTGTCAGCGACCACCGACTTGGAGTCTGGTGCCACGGGCTTCGTCGACTTGGAGCCCGATTTGTACTTCTGTGTCCACACGAAGAGCGAGCCCGAGTTGGACACGGCCGCCAGCAGCACGTCCGTGGTCTTCTTCTTGCCGGCCTCGGTGCGCGCGAACAGCGACGTGGGTGGGCTCGGCATCGAGAAGTTGACCGCAGGTTCGTCGCTCTCGGTCTCCTCCAGGTCGTACATGTTGACGAAGCGCCCACCGACAGTGGACGAGAACAGGAAGCGTGAGCACTTGGAGAAGTACAGCTGGTTCACCGTCGACGAGAGACCCGCAACGAGCTTGCGCGCCTTCTTGCCCGACGTCAGGTCGAACGTGCGGATCGTGGTGCCGCCCACCGCGAGTGCCTCGTCGTTCGACGAGACCGCGATCTTGTGCGCGCCCTCACTGCCGACGCGGAACTTGCGCGACACGGAGCCCTCCTTCACGTTCCACTCAAGGATATTCTTTTCGCTCGAGCACGAGTACAGCAGGTTGCCCTGCGAGTTGAACGCGATGTCGTTGACCGCCGCGCCGTGCGCGTCCTTGTCCTTTTCGCTCGAGAGCGTCTGCGCCACCTCGCCCTTTTGCAGGTCCCACACGATGATCACGCCTGTGCTGGTCCCTAACGCCACGAGGCCGAGCGCCGCCGATTTGGCGCGCTTGCTGCTCGCGCTCTTCTTAAGCAGTGGCGAGCTCAGCGTCCACGCGATGGATGTGTACTTGTAGCTCAAGTGGTCGCGCTCCTTGAGGTCATGCTGCAGTGCGCCGGAGTTCTGCAAATCAACCAATCAATACAATACACGTCCATTCATTTATTCAGTCAGTCGGTCGGTCAATCCATTCCAATCGATCTATTATCTATCGTAGCTCTTGAGCTGCAGAGCGCCGCTACGAGCGCACAGGAAGAGACAGAGAGGGCCACGCACCACGTCCCAGACTTTGAGGCGGTTGTCCTCGGACACGGCCGCGAAAAATTCCTGCGAGGGAGCGAAGAGCTGCAGCATGGTCAGTCGATCAGTAGGCGTCCGCTGCTGCTTGCGATGATCAAATGAGCCCGCCCAAAGGGTGTGTGAAGCGCTTTTCAGGATGACACCACCAGTCGAAGCCGCGATGCACTGGTGCAGAGCCTCCCGACAATCAAGCGACCTTCGCGCAACCTTCGCGACGACGACGGTGCTCAAAAGTGGTGCGAGTAGAAATAGCAGTAGCTATTTCTATTTCTACACAGAAAATCATTTCTAACGGGCTGAATGATGGTCAGCACTTGGATTCATCTGCGATGTGTGAGCGCGCACACACCTCCAGCAGTTCTTCAAACGCCAGCTCATTGTCGTCAGCGCTGTCGAAGGGCAGATCGCATGCCACTTGTTGCGCTCCGTCTGCGCTACTTCGACGCGTTGGCGCGTTCCAGCCAGTGGAGCTGCTGCCACCTCTACCTGGAGGTGACGACGGCACACTGGGACGTCGGCTCGTCAGTAACAGCGGATGGTTCTGTGTTGGTCGCTTTAGTGCAACTGCAATCACCACATGTTGGCTTCGAACGATTCGCTGAGGCGGCTGCTGTGGCTGTTGCGGAGCGTACGCTCGTGCGAGCACTGGGGACTTTGTCGGCGTGAATGACGTCGCGCGGAATCCTCCACCGACTCGCTTGATGGAGACAGGTCGTTTAGGCTGGTACTTCGGCTTTGGAGACATTTGCTTTGCCTCGGTCGTGGCTGCTTGAACTAGTGAGCAACCGATCTCCACTGTAAGTGTTAAGGATGGCATTGGGGACTCCTCTTCCTCATCATCCGAAAAAAGCAAGTCCAGACTGATGTTTCTCCCCATCTCAGGTGGCTGAGGACTGTTGACTGACGATACTGATGCTATCGGTGGAGGATCAGCGGTAGCCTCATTCCCGCTGCTGTTCAAGACGTCACGCTTTTCAGGTGATGGGCGTCGATGAGATTCGGGGACATCAAGCTTCACGAGGCGCTTGCGTGCTGCGAGAGCCAACTGTTTGCGCGTTTGGCGCTGCAGAATCGTCGCCGCCTGCATTTGACGCTCTTTTTCCTTCTCAAGAGCACACTTGCGGTTGCGCCTGCACAGTAAAAATCTCCTTGAAGACCGCTGCAGCGTCCGAGCAGCATTGTCGTGCATCTGTTCCTGCAAACGAGCATCGCGCTCGCGTCTGGTGAGCATCCCGCGAACGCAGCGCTGGATCACAGATGCCGCAGCCTGCTCTCGTTGCCGCTGTTCACGCTTCTTCAGAGACTGGTGGTGCAGCCAGATCTTGCGCTGCCTTGCGACCTCTCGCTCGTGCCTCTTTCGCAATCTGTTCTGCTCGTTATCCAGGATCTCCTGCTCACGTGCTCGAAGCTTTGCGAGCCGGTCCTCGACGATCTGCGCGCGTTTGCTTGTGCGCTCGACCACGCGCGAGTAGTTCTCCATGGACGAGTTCTCGAACTGCATGCCCAGGAAGTGCTCGGTGAACTTGCCGCAGCGAGGCCGGTTGAATACTTTCATCGCGCGGTACGAGTCGATCTGCACGCCGACGTTCCCGGGGCAAGCGCACAGGAACGGCAGCTTGAGCTTCCATGAGGACGCGTCGCCAGTGGGGAGCACAGCATTCACGCGCGACGCTGCACGTACTTCCTCGCCGTCCATTGAGATTGAGTCAGTCAGACAGACAGTTGGTCTGCCAGTCAAGAGAGTGATAGAGCTGAAGGAACAAGACAATGGAGCCATCCATCCACCTATGAATCACAATCGCGTCCAAAATCGTGATATTTTAGTGTCGTGTCCTCTATTTATATGATACAACCCGAGTCAAAAACCAGCAACGCCACGCTATTACCGATACTGGCTTACTACTGGGCTCCCTTTCCATTCTCCTTCGCCTTCTCTTCATCGTCATCATCGTCTTCTTCTTCTTCACTGAAGGAACCGTCGTCAGAGGATTCCTCATCGGAGCTGCTCTCCTCTTCTGCCTACGAGTCTTCTTCTTCTTCTTCTGCTTCCGCCTTCCTGTCCGCGGCTTCCGCTTCAAGCAGACTGCACTCGATCTCCTCCAACGCCCAGCCACTGTCCGCTTTCTTGAAACGCGCAACGTGGTTTGCGAGGCGCTCGCTGAGAAGCAACAGCTGCTCGTCCTTGACCGACTGAATCCACACGCAGTAGTCCTGCACGTAGAGCGTGTTCAGTAGGTACTGCGTCTCCGACTTCTCCACCACGCGGTACAGCTCCAGCAGCGCGCGCAGCACGACCCGCTTGCCACGCTTGAGGATCTCGATCGTTTCTCTCAGCACGTGCATCGCCAGGTCGTACTGGCGCAAGAACGGGAACGAGAGAATGCGGCGCACCGTAGAGCGTACCACGCCCCCCAGGTCGTCCGTCGTGTCGAGCCATGCGAGCGTGGGGCTCACGATGCTGACCGCCCACGTTGACTCGATGCCGCTGTCACCCTGCGACGTCAGGTGGTCGTACGTGAAGCCGATGAGGATGTCCACGAGTCCGCCAAAGATCACCGCCTCCTGCTTGCTGCCGCGTTCGATCAGGTACTCCTTGTGCGGCAGACGCAGCAGCAGCTCTCGGTCCGCCTCTGAGAACAGCGACGAAGGTGGAGATGAAAATGAGGTTGCCGCGTCGTCACTGATCTCCAGCGTGTTCATTTGTGCCGTCACTTGATTCTCTGGCGCATTGCTACTACTGCTGGTACTCGACACCACCTCCATGATCAGCGAGCTCTTCTTTACTTCCTGGATCGCTTTCATTGGCTCGGACTGCGTCTTGTTTTTCACAGTCACTACTACTGGCTGCTGCTTCCAGAACGGCTCGTACTTCATTGCAAGCTGGTAGTACATGTCGTCGTCCTTGTTGATGAAGTCGAGCAAGTACCGCTCGATGTCGAACTGTTCGTCCTCCGCTGCTTCGCGAAGAACGCGGCGCTGGTCTGCGGGCGTGTTCTCCGGATCCGGAAGCGACAGGATCTCCGAGACTTCGCCGTGCCACACGCGAAAGAAATCCGAGTACGCGTTGTTGAAGCCGTACGTGGGCTTAAGGTTCGTGATTCGCACCATCTCGGGCTCTTCGGGCGTCACTGCAATGCGCTCTTCAAGGTCTAAAAGGGACGCACTCACCTTCTTTGGCTTCGCTGAAGGCGCTATCAATGCGGCATCTCCTGATTCTGCTCCACCTTCAGCAGCAGCAGCAGCGTCGTCGGCTTCAGAACCGACGGACGAGTTCAGCACTTCAATAAGCGGTGCGTTCCTGCAACAAAACGCACAATGGTGAGAATCAAGCCAATACGAGCAAGAGAACACCGCAGTATAACAGAGCGCACGTACCGCTTTGCGTCCCGCTTGATGTCGATCTTCGGTTCTTTCGGCTGCAGCAGCTTCGTGAGCATGTCGAGGTCTTCGAACTCTTGGCCGGGCTCCTTCTTCGGCAAGTGCACCACGATCGTGCCATGATCCTGCATCAAACATGGATGCACACAATAGTTAACACCACTGCACAGATGCTATACCAAACACGTCAAGCGCGCATTCCCATACCTTGTTCGGATCGTACACCGCCTTGGCGAGCTCGTCGTCTACGACCTCATGCGGAAATTGCAGCTTGAGCAGGTACGGCTTGCAGAAGAACGAGAAATGCGTGCCGTCGACGAAGAACTCCATCTCGGACACGCGCACATAGGGCACGTGTACGTGCACGAACACCCACACGGCATCCTGCGTCACGTGGAAGCGCGGGATCGTCGGCATCTCTCTTTATCTCAAGCTGTCCTTCTGTCTGCTGATGGAGCTGTTCAGAAAAGAATGGTCATGCATCCATCCATTTCTATCCGCCTCTGCTGATAATCAGTCAGTGTCGTACCGTTTATGCTATCACAAAGTACGAAACAATCCATACCGTACTGTATTCAGCATTACAAAGTACGAAAACTATGGAAACCGGTAACTATCTAAAAACACTCGCATCTTTTTCGAGTCTTTTTTGTACGAATATCTAAACCGGCAACCAGGTTTTGAAGATATCCGCACTTATGAGAACGATTCCTGTATCCAGCATTTTGGATCGCGTTTTGCCTGAACGAAAGGGGAGAAAGAACCAGAGTGGGCGGGGCAGACACTTCCCCATACAAACAAACCCTCAAGGAAGGAATACCGAGGAAAGTGATGACGGCGGCGGCGACGACAACTACGACGGCGGGCGGCGCAGCGCTCAAGGCGAACGCGGGACTCACCAGCTACTACCAGCAGAAGATCGAGCACCTGGAGCTCACGGTGCGCGACAAGACGCAGAACCTGCGCCGTCTGCAGGCGCAGCGCAACGAGCTCAACTCGAAAGGTGCGTTTGTTTGCCCACTAGCAACTTGTGTTGAACTTTCACGTCGAAGAACGATTCGTCTGTGGCGCTCTGTGGATAGAAGTGATTGTAGCATCTATATATGCGAATCGGTGGTTATTAAATGGGGGCTGACGTGTCCTGTTGTGTGTTTGCTTGGAACAGTTCGCTTGCTTCGCGAAGAGCTCCAGCTGCTGCAGGAGCCGGGCTCGTATGTGGGCGAAGTCGTGAAGCAGATGGGCAAGTCCAAGGTGCTTGTGAAGGTGAACCCCGAGGGCAAGTACGTCGTGGACGTGGACAAGGCGATCGACATTACCAAGTGCACGCCAAACACGCGCGTAGCGCTGCGTAACGACAGCTATGTGCTGCACAAGATCCTGCCAACGAAGGTTCGTTATCCTAGCGCGTTATGACGATGCTAAAGACATGGTGTGTCTAAATGCTCGCTTTCTTTCTCTGTATTGCAATGCATAGGTGGATCCGCTGGTGAGTCTGATGAAGGTTGAGAAGGTTCCAGACTCGACGTACGACATGATCGGCGGGCTGGACAAGCAGATTCGCGAGATCAAGGAAGTGATCGAGCTCCCAATCAAGCACCCAGAGCTCTTCGATGCGCTCGGCGTGGCGCAGCCAAAGGGTGTGCTCCTCTACGGTCCTCCGGGCACGGGCAAGACGCTGCTGGCGCGTGCGGTCGCGCACCACACGGACTGTACGTTCATCCGCGTCTCTGGCGCAGAGCTCGTGCAGAAGTACATTGGCGAAGGCTCGCGAATGGTGCGTGAGCTCTTCGTGATGGCGCGTGAGGCGTCACCGTCCATCATTTTCATGGACGAAATCGACTCGATCGGTAGCTCGCGCATGGAGGGCGGTGGCGACTCGGAAGTGCAGCGCACGATGCTTGAGCTCTTGAACCAGCTCGACGGCTTTGAGCCGGCGCAGAACATCAAGGTGATCATGGCGACGAACCGTATCGACATCTTGGACGCGGCACTGCTTCGTCCTGGTCGTATCGACAGAAAGATCGAGTTCCCAAACCCGACCGAAGTGGTACGTTGTGCCATTCTGATGCTGATTACTCGATTGTGTTGCAAGCAGCTCACACTCACATTGTTGTATCTTTATGCTGCCACAGTCGCGTATTGATATCATGCGCATCCACTCGCGCCGAATGAACCTGCTGCGTGGCATCAACCTCAAGGTCATCGCAGAGAAGATGCCGACGTCGTCCGGTGCCGAGTGCAAGGCCGTGTGCACGGAAGCCGGCATGTTTGCTCTGCGCGAGCGACGAATCCACGTGACACAGGAAGACTTTGAAATGGCGGTCTCCAAGGTCATGAAGAAGGATTCGGAGCAGAACATGTCGATCAACAAGCTCTGGAAGTAAGTGAAAGAAACGAGCGCTGTCCAGGATCCAGTCGACGGATTCGAATGGCTGGCGATCGCAAGAGAAAGAAACTGAGGAACAAGACCAAACAACAAAAGGATAAAGAGACGACAGAGTGATGCCAGCGAGGTAGAACGCTTTTCTTATTTCTCAAATGAATGCATGAATGCAATGAGGCTTGTCTGACACTCACGCAGGGCTTTCTCTGTAGCGTTTTCTGCCAGTACCACCGAGTGCTATGTGGTGCCTTGTAGGCTCGGTCTAAGCTCTCAGTCATGGAATATGATACAAGGTTGTTGGGTTGACTATCCTTCGTTTGCACTTTCCTTATGGGGACTGTTGTGTTTGTTTTGTCTGGTGGTGGTGGTATTTACTATTATGCTGAGTGCGTTGTGTAGGTACAAGTGGTAGAATTATTTATTGCTTTGGCTCCCAGTTGTAGTTCTCGAAGAGCTGGTAGTCCACGGGGATCTTAGTCGGGAACTGGATCATCTTCTCCACGGCGGCGATCGGCATCGACGTGAACTGCTTGTCAAAGTTCGCGAACGCGTCGGCCCGCGGCTGGAGCGGCGCGCGCACGTTGCGACTGAGCAACTGACCCCAGTCGATGAACTTGGTGAAGAACGGGTGCTCTTTGATGGCGTCGTGGCGCTTCTTGCGCGACCCGAGTCGCTCCATCGGGTCGACGGTCAGCAAGCCCTTGATCAAGTCCATCGCGTCCTGAGAGACGTACGGCGGGAACGTGAGGCTGCCCTTCATGATGCGCGAGTAGAGCTTCGGCCGGTTGTTCCCGCTGTAGAACGGCGGCTCGCCCGTGAGCAGCTCAAAGAGAAGGCATCCGAGTGCCCAGAAGTCTGCGGCTTTGCCGTACCCCATGCGAGGAGAGCCCGAGTTCTGTTGCGCCGGGGCCAGCTTCTCGCCGAGTGCCAGCACTTCAGGAGCGAGGTACTCGATCGAGCCGCAGAATGTCATCGCCAAGGTCCAGTCGTCGATGCCGAGCTTCGAGAGTCCAAAGTCCGCGAGCCGCACGTGGCCCTGCTTGTCGAGAAGCACGTTCTCGGGCTTGAGGTCGCGGTAGATGATGTTGTTACGGTGCAGGTGCTCGAGCGCGAGGAACACTTCGGCCGCGTAGAACGCCGCCTGGTGCTCCTTGAAGCGTCCGACCTGCGAGAGGTGGAAGAAGAGCTCGCCACCAGGACAGTAGTCAAGCACCATGTGTAGGTGGTCGATCGTCTGGAAGGACGCGTGAATCTGGATGATGAACGGGTGGTTGCGGCACATCGTGAGCACGGCCTTCTCCGAGAGCGAGTGCTGGATCTGGTTCTGCGTCGCGATCGCTTTCTTGCTCAGCGTCTTGATCGCCACGAGCTGCCCGGTCTGCTTGTGCTTCGCGACCATGACGTGGCCAAAACCACCGCAGCCAATCATCTTGAGCGGCTCGTACTTCTTCAAAAGGTACCCGCCGCTGTAGCTCTCGGCGAGGCTGATGGCTTGCACCATTTTGATGTCCTTCACCTGGGTCGTAGCTGGAGGTGATGGAGGAGTTGGAGCTGCTGGTCCGAGATGATCTGCTGATCGGCGAGACGGCGGTGGCAACGTGACGCTCTTGCAGCTCATGCCTTCTGCTGTAGCAGCAGGTTTGAAAAGTAGCCCTGAGAGTTGTTTTGGAGCTGCTGGTGCTACTGTTGCTGTGACGGAAGGTCCACGCAGTTGACATTCGCCGCCTCCATCAACAAACAGCACCTTTGGCGGCTTCAATGGAGAGATCGCCGTCGGGGCAAAGCAGACTCCGTCGTTCGCTGGTGCGAGAGTCGACTGTGGGCTGCGTGGAGTGATACCCGGCTCTAGCGGCGTATGGCGATGCAACTGGCGCGATGGAGAAGCCAGTGGAGGAAAACACCTGGACGCCTTGGGGCTCAGCGGGAGTGATCCTACCAGAGCTGGAGTAGCTGCTGCGGGCAGCGGTTTGGTCCAGAACTCCAGGTTCGAGATCTCCATTCGTCTATTTCCTATACCTCCAGTCTCCAAGGCTGATGGGGGACGCTGCGTAGACAGGAACACAGATCCGTGTGCGATTTTCTGCGGCGAAGGTAGACGAACAGCAACAGTGTGATACGCTGACGGCGTTGAGGTTCCTGGAGTACCCATGTTCTCCGCCAAGCCTGAGCAGATCGCGAGAAACTGAGGTGGTCGTTGCTGTTGGTGCTGAGCAAATTGGCTCGCAAGCATGATCGGGAATGAGATCGCGCGCTCTCGTCGCTGGAGGAAGTTGTATGCAGTCGCTGGCACCGCAAGCTGCTCCGAGAGCGAGGATGCCTCCGAGCGCTTGTGCACGAGGCGGATCGGCGCTGTGTCGTACTGGATGCGTGATGTGGACGCCTCGATCGAGCTCACGAAGCGTATCCTCGACCCGTTCGCTCCACCAATCGTGACGGTGAACTTGGTACCGTTGGTACCATTTCGACTCTGTCGCTCCCAGGGCCAGAACGGCGCGATGAAGTGGAAGAGCTTCCGCCCCGAGTTCTCAACAAAGCCCTTCACGCAGAGCTCGTGACAGAGCTCCACTGCGAGCTCGTGCTCGGCAACGATGTCGCTATCGCAGAGGTCGATGTTGAATCCGCCAGCAGATGAAGACGCGCTGCCACCAGGGCCAAGAGCTGTCGTCGAGCGTCTTCGGAACGGAGTCAGTGCGCGTGACGGCGCTAGAATCGAAGGGATCCGGTTCCGTCGTCCACTTGGAGTAGTCACTTCGCTTTTTTCCTCCAGCAGTTGCACTTTCTCGATCTCGTCTTCAACAATTTCGTGGTGAGCTTGTTGTCCATCTTCGGTGTCCCGAATATCCACCCCCGTGCTCTTCTGGACACGTAGAAGTCCCTGACGTCCTCCACTCGTGGTTCGACAGATGAAGCTCTTGGTGTCCGAGTCTCCATCCTGAGAGGCAGTCGCAGCAGCCGCAGTAGAGTCTGCTAAGCTGCCCGTTGACGAAGAGCGACCCAGAAAGCTGTGGCACTCATTGCTGAAGTTGCTCGGGCTCTGCCGATTGCTACCACTTGGCTTTAGGTTCCCCACGAGAGTCGCCGCGCTGCTCATACGCCGCGGCCAGAGCATCTTACTGCTCAGCCCGCTTAGCGTGATGAGCCTCGGCGTGCGCGTCTTCGCCTTTGCTGACGACAGCAGAGACGTAGAACTCGGGTCAAAGAACTGCTCGTGGCGATTTCGCGCACCAGCGGCTTCGAGGATCTGCTCCACCTCGCGGAGTTTCGACGCTGGGGACTTGTGGAAATGCAGGATGATGCTTCCTAATAAGTGGGCAGTGGCAGTTAACAGAGAGCGGTGAGTTTAGCGCTACAAACGATATCATCACGAGAGATGGCATAATTACCCCAAGGTCGCGCGGGCGTGCGCAGTTCAAAGCAGAAGTTGGAGAGCTCCGCCATGGACGCGTACGAGTGGATGAAGAACTCGGAGTTCTCCAGCGGGATCACGCCACAGGGCTCAATTGACGCTGCATGCTGAAAGTAGAACAAGTACCCTACATAGCGCCACAAGTCAACAATCAATGCCCATGCATGAGCGATGGAGAGCGGCAAGTGACCACCTCACACAGGTGGCGTGCACAAACCATCGAGGATCACGAAGACGCGCTTGACAATGTGGTTGATCTTGCGGCCGCGCTTCGTCAAGAACGGCTGCATAGCCAGATCGACTCCGTTGAAGATGGTCAGCGTGGCAGTTGTCAGGGGCGTCGAGGCACCGCTGCTCTGCGCCTTGATCTCCATGTCGCCTGCGAGGTTTGCTGATGTTGTTTCGTTCACTGTGTCATGAAGCAGCAGCGGGGCGAAGACGAAGGCGGAGGGGGGATGAAGGTGGTGTGTAGAGGCTGAGGGTACTGCTATCGCGCTCCTGTCTGAGACTGGCGCTCAAGAGGGTAGAAATGTAGCCATTCCGTAGTTGCACTCACTCGCGAGCCTCAAGACTCAGAGCAAGTTGACCACTCGCTATTTCCAGCACTTGTGGGTCAGAGACGCTAAGATTAGTGTGCAATGTCACGCGCTCATCAAGAGAGTCATCAAGAGAGTCGCGAAGATGAACGAATGGCGCATGGTGGGCGAGCGAGTGCATGCATTCAGCCCCCGAAATAGTCAATCGGTGGAAGAGCTCCGCACTGTCGTCTGAGTTGTTGAAGTGACGACAGGCCGATCACGGATGCACGCCCACGCCCACGCCCACGCCCACACCACTTGGTAACGATGACGCCGATCATTTTCGTTTCTGGCAAGCTTTGCTGTGCCTTCAATTATGAGATGAGAGAGGTACGGGAGGCACGAGCAAGGGGGGTCAGTCCTCGTCACACATACATCGCGTCCATGGACATGGCAACGCAGTGAAAGCGAGAAAGGTGGGACCTGAGAACGGAGCTATTGGACGGAAACGCGCGCTCATCCTGCGAGTGGTGGTCGCCAGAGTGCAGATTGTGTGCGATTGTTACCAGGGAGGGAGATGGGTTGGGAATCTGGAATCTTTTTCGAAAGTGTTTTCAGCCAATTAATGCAGGATAAAAATGAATTTTAGCCAATTATTATGAGAGTATTACTGTCGCTCGCAATATTTAATATTACGACATGTTCCTGGATCCGAGTTCCTACTGTATCTGAGCTGTTGCACCATGCAATGCTGTCGTCACTGGACGCATGTTTTTGTGTTTTACTGTACTGTAATTAATACATTATTTTTAGTGGTTAATATTGTAGAAGCCACCAAAATTCGTTGTTACGATTGGTTAATATTGCTAAAGCACCAAAACGAGCCCTTTCTCTGGACCACGAAAGCAAAGTTGTGTGGCGCACCTGAGAAGCTTCCCAAACCCATCCATGCAGGGTGTAACGACAGACCCACGAAGGTGTTCATTCGTTCACCGCGTTCACTTGAGCGCAGCAGATCAAAGGCGCAAGCGAGCGAGTGAGTGAGGCCAGAGCGGAAGACCATCCAACGTCAAGAAGTACCCCCTCCCTTTCGCAGCAGCCCCACACACGCACGCGCGCGTTCCTTCTCACTTCCCCCTCCACTACAATAAGCAGACGCTGAGCGAAATGGACTTTTACCCCATGGACGAAGAGACGCCGCTCATGCTCACGCTGCCGACCTCGCCCAAGAGCGACAACGAGCTCGTGTCACCCACGCGCTTCAGCAGCATGGGCTCCGGTGGCTCGACGCTGTCGCTGCAGTCGCGCTCGTTCGGCGGCGGTGGCGGCAACGTCACGTCGTCAGCGCGCAGCAACCAGACCGAGTTCCAGCTGAGCGTGGACAAGGTGTCGTTCATCTACAGCCCCAAGTCCTCGCACCAGAGCTACAGCACGTTCCACAGCCCCGCGAGCGTCGACCACGACGACGAGCTCTCGATTTTGGACCCGTACTTTGATGTGACCAAGTCCCGCCTGCGCACGGCGTTCGACGACGCGCTCCCCGAAGGTGTGTCCCAAAATCCATTGTTATTGCTGTTGCATTGTCTAATGTGTGCTGATGTTTTGCGTGTCGTGTATATCAGAAGACGATTTCCTGTCGTACAGTGGCTTCCGCGTGGCGCTGGAGGGCATGGGTATCCGCTGCACCGACGATGCAGCGTTCCTGAAGCTGGTCGCGAGCATCGACCGCGACGGGACGCAGAAAGTATCGTTCTCGCAGTTCGACGCGGCCGTACACAAGCTCAAGCTCGTGCACCTCTTTGACGACGGCACCGTGCGGCGCATGGTGCCTCACGGGTATGTGTCTGCTGCGATGACGGTTTCGGACTTTTCGAGCACGAAGCTGCAGCAGTTTGCGATCAAGAAGTGCGAGCTGTCCGAGTTCTTCACCGCCAAGCGCCCGCCCTGGGTCTCGGTGCGCTGGATCAATATGAACGGCCGCGACAGCCTAAACCTCAAGCGGCTCGCGATCAAGTACCGCTTGCACCCGCTGGCGATCGAGGACACACTGGAGATGCACGAGCGCCCCAAGTTCGACCGCTACGAGGGCCACCTCTTCCTCGTGTTCCCTGTGCTGCGCATGGAGATCCTGCACGACAAGAGCTTCCCGACCACGAAGAAGCGCTCACGCACGCGCTCGGTCACGAATCTGCTCAAGATGGACAGCGGTGGCTCATTCCGCAAGGGCAACGACACGGAGATGTCAGAGGACCCGTTCAAGCTCTGGATCGAGCACGTCGCGATCTTCATCGTGGGTAACAACACGGTCATCACGGTCAAGGACGGTGACCTGAGCAACATTTGGCAGGAGCTCAACCGGCGCCTCAACATCCCGTACTCGAAGCTCCGCCACAACGACGCCAAGTTCCTCATCTACGCCGTGCTGGACGTGATCGTGGACCAGGTCACGAACGTCATCGACTCGATCACCGAGAGCCTCATGGAGCTCGAGGACGAGCTGGAAAAGTGCAAGCACCACTTTGACATCGGACGTCTGCGATTCCTCAAGAACGAGCTCTTCCGCCTGCCGCGGCTGCTCAAACCTGCGCGCGAGGTGCTGAAGAACCTGATCGAGAGCCGGGACTTTGACGAAGCGGTCACCGCGTACATCCGCGACGTGCATGACCACGTGGTGCAGGTGCTGGACGACATTGAGCTGCAGCTGCAGATGTGTCGGCTGCTCACCGAGGACTACCGCGACGCCAAGGCCAACCAGATGAACTACGTGATCTACACACTCACGATCACCACAACCGTGTTCCTGCCGGCACAGTTCCTCACGGGCGTCTACGGGATGAACTTTGATAACATGCCCGAGCTCCACGAGCGCTATGGCTACGCGATCTTCTGGGTACTCGTGCTCGCAATCGCGTTCGGGCTGCAATACTACTTTAGACATAAAAAGTGGATCTGATGCGAGTGAGCTATCCTCTCTCTCGCGTGGGTGGCGCGCCATGTAATTCGTTAACGTCATAGACTTTGTTTTCTTTATCCTCGTGCTCATTGTCTGGTCCGTTTTTGTGAGACATTCATTTCGTGATGATGATTCAAGATTGCAAAGTAGTTTTCACTGAAGAGCGCTGAGAAACTCTTTCTTCTCTTGAGAATCGCGGTGAAGAGACCTGCAAACAACACCAAAGCCACCGAACAACCATGAGTTAAATTCTCATTCCGAGGCAAGCTCTAAGTCTTCATCATGACGTCGTTGGGCACTCACTTGACGAGTTGAGCCAGCTCATGGTTCGTCAACACAGCCAGGTTTCCTGCTTGAAATTGGTCCCGAACTGTCGCCAATGGCTCCGTCTATGGATAGCAAATCAAGTTGGATCAAGTGTTAGAGAGTCGCCAATACTTGCATGTGGCGGCAACATTCTTACCAGAAGAGCCGCGAGCTTTCTGAGTTTTGCCATGCTCGAAACGTGCTTTTCAGCTTGCCCAGGAGAGTCGAAGAGGTCCCCACTCTGTAGACAAACACGATGCCACATTAGCCTTACAGTAAGAACTATGATTCAATCCGACATGCACAGTTACCTCCAGCAGCATCGACGACAAGTGGTGTAGCTGTGCGCCTGCACTTGCGGATACTTTCTGTGGCAATTTAGAAATGACAACAATAATTAGTCAGCACGTTAGCGAACTTCCTCCCAGCGATAAACCAGCCAACCAAACAGCATTGGCGAACTTACAGATGTAGCAACTACTTGCTCGACGAAACCAGTGACGAGTGGAGAGACCATCAGTCCCGTGATCTTGTGGTAGACTGCTGGAGGAAGCCCTTCGCGCCAGAAAGAGCTTATCCGGTTCAGTTTGTAGAGCGAGCTCTTCAGGAACTCTTCAATACGAATCATCACACTGTCAGAGTCCACCTCCCCAAATGGCTATCGAGCAAAGTACCAAAACACAGATAACACGTCAGATATTGATACATTGTCCCTGCCTTGTTGAACATTGATACAGCACGTACCGGTAGCATCTTTGTGCCCAGTGCGATCTCGTCGGTCTGTCCCTTGGCGTACGTGATCAGCGCTTTCTCGCCTGCTTCTCGGAAGGCGGGGACCATGTCGACCATCGTACCAGTACGGTTAAGCGGCGCTGGGAGGCGGTGTTTGTACTGGTGCCCGATCGTCAGCATGTGGTGCGCGATGTAGAGGCAGTCGTTGTGGTAGAGCATACAGGTTCGAGGATTATTGGCGATGTCGCTCTCATAAAGCGTTGGCACCACTGCTCGGAAAAGGAACAGTAAATCTCGACTCGTCTGGAACAGTAGATTCGCGCACTTGGACTCGGATGTGCAGCCTTCGATCAGCGTCTGATGCGCGAGCTCCACGACATCGTGTGCGCACGTCGAAATGCGGTAGTTAGGCACTTGGAACGCACCGCTTTCCATATCGTCAACGATGCCGCTTGCCGAGATCGAGGAGCCATTTGATGACGCACCGGTCTTGTCCTTCTTGCCCGATCCAACGGAGGCTTCGAGATTGCAACGCTCTGTCCCGCCAGTGATCTTGATAGAATCGTTGTACCCGCGACTCATCATGTCCCGTGCCTGACTCAGGATACTCTGGCGGCGCTTCTTTGCGTAGAGTCTAGGCAAAGGAAGATACGTGGAAAAACAACATTGTTAGAATATTCTCACTCTGAAAGTCAATGAGTAGTGAGAGTAAAGAGAAATCCGTCGTACTCGTGCAATTGTTGGACAAAAGTCCGCAGTTGGCTGTTTGCGCAGGCGGAAAATCCAATCGCCAGCAGTTTTTCTTCCAGCTCGCGCACCTGCAGAAACCAGAAAAATAGCACTTCATCAGTTAAAGCAAGCACAACCTCACGCATCCATCTAAAGCAAAACGCAGGCTTACCCCAATGGTCAGCGTGTCTCGGTACGAGTTGAGAGCAGTCGCGTCTTGCGGAATCTTCTCTTGGAGCAAACTCATCAGTTGCGCCTCGAGGTTCCCTGGGATCTTCCACAGGAACCCACCGAGAAGTCCCATGAGCTCCGACGAGTTCAGAAACACTTCTGCGTGGATGAAGTAGAGAATGCTGACAATGTTGCTGCACTTCTCTTCCACCTGCGCCAGTTCACTTTTCTTCTTCTTGCTGTTCGCATCGTCCTCCCCGCCACGCACGAGTTTGATCGCAGAGCTGTTGGCATCGCGCGAGACTGCCGTCAACACGTCCCCACTCTGCAGAGACGGCTTGATGAGGTGCTGTGCGAGCGACTTGGCCAGATCTTTCAGTTTGTCCGGAAGAACGCCCATGATCTCGCACGCCTTCCAGAAATCGCAAAGCTGCTCTTCTGATGACTCTACCCCACCTCCTCCAGCGCTCAGCGACGCCCCAGATAACGCGTTGACTTTCGACACTTTCAGTGCACCTTCTTTCCACAAAATCGTGGTTGCGTGGATCTGCTTGAGCTTCAGCATCAGCTGGTTCTTCTTCTTCAGGATCTGCAGCTGGATGATCTTGGAAATGTGTTCCTGCGCGTTCCCTCCTGCACCAGCGTTGCGACCTGTCGCTTGACTCTTGCTATTTTCTTCGCCCGTGAGTGCGGTTAACAGTCGCTGAGCGTCCTTCACAGCCTGCGCAGCGTGCACAAGCTGGTGGTGGTTCATGAACCCGTCGATCTCGCCGAGGATGCGATCGATCTCCGTGAGCTTCTCAATCAGCGAGATCATCTCCTTCGACTGCTCCATCTGCCTCTTCAACCGCTCGCGCTGCGTAAACGAGTGTACGAGCTTGGCTTGCGGCGCTGCTGTTTGGTTCCCGCCAAGTTGCAGTTGGTCAACCGTGGAAAGCAGCGCCTCGTTCAACCGCTGGATTCGCTCCTGGAGATCCGACTGCGGCGCCACGCCAACAAGCTGCGGGTCGTAGCTGTGGTGATGACTCACCACCCATTTCGACGCGATCTTGATCGCTTCGTCCACCGAGATCCCCGACACGTTCGAGTAGAATGCGCGCAGCGCTTCGATCACCTCGCAGCGCACCTGCGCGATCTCGCTGTGCGTCTCCTCGAGCTTCCTGTGCGTACAGATGGAACAGGAGCAAAACATCATCCAGTGCTAATACGATAAGCTACACATGAGCATAGTCATAGAAGGAGGGAGGAGCGGACGCACCTCGCGAGCACGTCCACCGTCGCTGTCGTCATGCTGTTCGTCCGTCCTTGTTGCTTTTTGCTCTTGGCAAGTGGAAGTGAACTAACAAACTGAGCGAGGTGACTCGAAATCGTACTTGAACGCATGACTGAGCTGTCGTGAATAGCGTAGACCACACTGAGCAATATCGCACTTTAGAGGATAGATATTGTAAACGGATTAGTAGTATATTTGCTAAATAAACATAAATAACGTATTAAATTCGCCATATATTTGATTTGTGCTATCTAAAATGGTAATTTCTCACTATTGTCAAAGAAGGCGAGCCAAACCCCCCAATCCCAACGCAAAGCAAGATCAAGCTCACACACACAGGCAAACGACCGACAGGCAGGCAGACAGACAGATCAGCATGGCGACGACAACGATGGACGGCCCCGAGCAGCTCTACCCGCTCGTGCTGGAGCTCTCCGTGCCCGAGCAGCGTGAAAGTGCGCTGCTGGAACTTAGCAAGAAGCGTGAGGAGTTCCCGGAGCTGGCACCGATCCTCTGGCACTCGTTCGGCACGGTCGCGGCGCTGCTGCAGGAGATCGTGTCCATCTACCCGCTGCTCTCGCCGCCGCAGCTCACGGCCCACGCGTCGAATCGCGTGTGTAACGCGCTGGCACTGCTGCAGTGCGTCGCCTCGCACTCGGAGACGCGGACGCATTTCTTGAACGGTACGTCCTTCGTGCATTCCGTATGTATGTGTGTGTGTGTGTCGCGTTCGTAGACACAGGGAGCCTGAGAAAGGATTGAGATCCGAACCATACTCATGAACTAACCAGGTCTTTGTCCTTGATGCCAACTGCGCAGCGCACATCCCGTTGTACCTCTACCCATTTCTAAACACTGTCAGCAAGAACCGACCATTCGAGTACCTGCGCTTGACCAGTCTCGGCGTCATCGGCGCGCTTGTCAAGGTGAGTGATAGGCTGAACAATCGCTAGTAGGCGCTTTTATTGATGGGAATGAGAATGCTCACTCTCTTGTTTTACTCTGACAGATCGATGACTCGGACGTGATCAACTTCTTGCTGCAAACTGAGATCATTCCGCTGTGTCTCCGCATCATGGAGGCGGGCAGCGAGTTGTCCAAGACGGTGCGTCCGTCCTTCCGATGACTACTCTGGCAGTGTCATTGCATGTGCTAACTGTGCATTTATCAAACAGGTCGCGACGTTCATCGTGCAGAAGATCCTGCTGGACGAGATGGGGCTGACGTACATTTGCCACACGCCCGAGCGCTTCTACGCCGTGGGCACGGTGCTGAGCAAGATGGTGGGCGTGCTCGTCGAGGCGCCGGCTCCTCGTCTGCTCAAGCACATCATCCGCTGCTACCTGCGTCTCTCAGACAACGTCAGGTGCGTTTGCGATAGAGAGGCTGGCATTGCGCTTGTGTGCACGCTGTGCTAACAGTACACTTGTCTTATGGATCATTTGCTCGGTATAGAGCGAAGGAAGCGCTCCGCCAGTGCCTGCCAGACGCGCTGCGCAACCACACATTCGACGAAGCGCTGAAGGACGACGTCACCACCAGTCGATGGCTCGCGCAACTGATGTACAATATTGGAAACACGGCGGACGCCGGCTCGGCGCAGGGCGGCGCGGTCGGCTCGCGACTCGCAAACGCATGAGCAGAGAGAGAAGCAGGTAGCTTTTTTTGCTATTTACAGAGGAGCGAGCTCTTTTCAGTATGCAGTGCGTGGCAGGTAGAAGAAGAAGGACAAGGACGGAGATACGAGCAGAGCGCTGTGTAGAAGATACTTTGACGAGTGTGAAGAGCTCAATAATAACGGGAAGTCTTGGCGTGTTTTTTCTTGATAAAGAAATTCGAGAGTGAGGATTTTGTCAAAGTATCGGATACTCTCATACTTGCAACACAATAAACGTCGAATCGAGTTTGCTTCTTTAGACTGCTATTCTGATAGACAAAAATATGTCGAAAATAAACGTGCATATTGTATGGCGATTTCTACTTTGACTGAGAATTTCGACCAGCTACAGGTATTTGCTTGATCATTTCCACATTCGAAAGGCAATTGGTGAGCAAGAGCAAGCACGGAAGCAAGTATGAGCAGCAGCGCCAGCAACGAGCAGCTGGAGGTGGACGCGGGCGACGCGGTGCGCCTGATCCTGCAGTTCCTCAAGGAGAACCGTCTCTTCAACGCCATGCGCGCGCTGCAGGAGGAATCGCAGATCAGCCTCAACGCCGTGGACTCGGCGGACGCGCTGCTAGCGGACATTGGGCACGGCCGCTGGGAGAATGTGCTACAGCAGACCAAGGCACTCGAGTGCAGCCCCATGGCGATGATGGAGCTCTACGAGCAGATCGTGCTGGAGATGCTGGAGATCCAGGAGCACGAGGTCGCGCTGCAGCTACTGCGCAATACGCCGCCCATGGCGCAGATGAAGAAGAGTCAGCCCGAGAGGTGTGTGCGAGGTTGGCAGTCACTTCACGCGCATTGGCGCATTACATAGAGGAAATTTACTGATATATGGTGTCGTATAAACTCTACATCTAGGTACCTGCGTCTAGAGAAGCTCGCGCAGAAGGTGGTCTTCGATCCCGTGGACGCGTACGCCGGGTCGTCCAAGCAAAAAAAACGTGATTACATCGCGCAGCTTTTCAAGACCGAGGTATGCGTTATTTGCTTGGCTTCGTTATATCACGCCTGTGATTTCTAATAGTTGTACTGCTTCGTATTGCTTCTCGCAGGTCACCAGTGTGGCGCCGTCGAGACTGCTTTCGCTCTTGGGACAGGCACTCAAGTGGCAGCAGCTGCAGGTACGTGGCCAAGTTATCGAGCGCTTATAGCGCTTTTGATGGCTGATACTAAGTAGGGTGAACCATTGTGTCTTGATATGTGCATAGGGCGTCATTACGCCAGGCGCTGACTACGACCTGTTCCGCGGCGGTCAGAAGGAGACGATCGTCGAGCGCACGGAGAAGGTGATCCGCAAGTCTGCGGGCAAGATCAAGTTCAGCAAGACGTCGGCGCCGCAGTGCGTGCAGTTCAGTCGTGACGGCCGCATGCTCGTCACGGGCACGAAAGACGGCTTCGTGGAAGTGTGGGACTTTGAGAAGTGCAAGTTGCGCAAGGACCTGGACTACCAGGCCAAGGTACGTCCTGTGCACTCTTTTGAGGACCATGAGGGCACAGCACACATGTTCTTACTCAATAGCTGACCGACTGTTGCTGTTGTTGTATTCTGACCAATTGCCTTATAGGATGAATTCATGATGCACGATGAGGGCGTGACGGCGCAGGCATTCAGTCGCGATGGCGAGATGCTCGCGACGGGAAGCGAGGATGGCAAGCTCAAGGTCTGGAAGATCTCGAGTGGTGTGTGTCTGCGGCGCTTCGACAATGCGCACAGCCAGAGCATCCACAGCATCGCGTTCTCGCGCGACGGCACACAGCTGCTCACGTCGTCGTTCGACCAGCTGATCCGCATCCACGGACTCAAGTCCGGTCAGACGCTGAAGGAGTTCCACGGCCACGAGAGCTACGTCAACTCGGCGGTGTTCTCGAAAGACGGCTCGAAGATCATTTCGTCCTCCTGTGATGGAACGGTGAAGATCTGGGACGTCAAGACTGCCGAGTGTCTCCACACGATTCGTCCTCCAAACCAAAACTACGGTACCGAAGTGGACATTGTGAGCGTCCACTTGGTGCCCTCCCCCGAAGATATAGGTATCAGTAATAAGAGCAAGAGCGCCGAGTGCATTCTTATCTGCACGCGCACAAACTGCATGTTCCTCGTGGGGATGGACGGCGAGCCGCTGCTCACGTACAAAGTGGACCCGGTTTACGAGACGAGTATGGGCGTGTTCGTCGCGTGCGCGCTCTCGTCGCGTGGTAAGTGGCTCTACGGCGTGACCGACAAAGGCTACATCCTCAGCTACACGACGGCGACCGCGGCGCTTGAGAGCTCCATGCAGATCAGCAACGGCGAGGCGTTCGGCGTGGCGCACCATCCGCACCGGAACATCGTCGCAACGTTCGGCAGCGACGGGTACGTGCGCATGTGGAAAGCGTGAGTGGGGAGCGAAAATAATACAATACAATAGGGGTTTTCTGCCGAATAACAACATACTAGTGTCGTTCACAGCTGAGGATAGCTGGCTTACTTCCTGAACATCAGAGGCGATGGCTCTTTTATTCCGCCTACACAGATCACATATGCCCACAACAACAGAGGCGTATGTGAGTCGCCACCAACAATCTCTCGTGACCAACCAGCAAGGAACCCACCTATGTTGGACTGCCGAGGGGACGAAGATCGGAGCGGAGCGCTCCTGTCGTTTGCAGGATCTACAGGCTGAACAGAGTTCTGTGAACAGCAGTACACCAAAGTTAGACCAGGAGCTCACACTACATTGTTTCGCTAAATGGCGTAGTATTACACTCGCCGCAGGGTTTGAAGGCGTGATAAAGTCGCGCATGTGCTGCAGTCCACTGCCAGTGTCTCCTCTATTAGCGTCATCATGGATGGATCGCTCTTTCGCCTGCTGCAAGTTTGCAATGATGCTGTAGAGCAGCGGCACGTGCGTGAAGCGAGCGTCTTCCTCAACTGTAATATATAGAGAATGGTAAGTCAGCTCATCCATGTCATAATCTCAAATCGATTTCAGGGACTCACTGTTGAGCTCCTGGGACAAGAACTCGCGGTGGAACGGCTTGTCGACTGGCTGTCCGGATTCTGTGGGTGGCAACACAAGTGCATGAGATCAATTAGTGCTCCGAGAACTTCTCAATTGGCCTTAAACGACACTCGCTTCGTACCTGGCAGGAACACGGAGAGTGCGTGGCGGTAGCCGTTGTAGTCCAAGTACTCACGGATGAGCTCGTTGATGATCAGGTTCTCGTTCGACAGCTTGGGCTTCGGCACGTCCTGTTCGTTGGTTCACGTGGTACACACCCACGCATATTAGACACAGCTCCTGTCGTGCACATGACTTGGATCTCAATCTGCCTACCTGATCATCGAGCGCCGCGAAGATCTCTGCGCGGATGCGCGCTTTGATCTGGCTGAGCGACCCGCGCGCGTCCAGCGTTTCCTTCAGCACTGTAAGCGAAGCAAGCGACAGACAATGAAAGTGAGTCAGTGCATATTCCATACGCACACCGTACAGATGCTCATACACACAGACAGACCTTCCTTCAAGTCTGACAGGTTCGCATGGTCCGCATTCGCGTTGCTGGAGCTCATTGGGATTTGCTATTGCCAAAATGCCTCTTTGTTCAAAAGATCCAAGCGCTGAGTGAGATTTGGTTCCGTAATCCAAAACCAGTTTTTGGATCCCGTGATGACGAAATCGCCGTTTTGGGGTTTTACAGCTCATTTCCGGCGCATTCGCCATTCGCGAATGCTCGACAGCAGCAAGAAGGAAGAGCCAAGCAGCAGCCGCAAGCGCGCGCGTGAAGAAGAAGAGACAAAGGAAGAGATGCAGCTGACCGTCACGTCTGCAGATGGTGACGCCGTGGGCCAAGTGGCCGTCGAGCCCCAGCAGACGACCGCCGCCATCGCCTCGCAGCTGCAGCAGCAGGTACGCCGTCATCGTCTTGTCAAATGCATTTTTCTCTCTGTTCTAGGCGTGATTATCATGTGCGCTAACGTTGTGTGTGCAGTTTGGTATCCCGCCAGCACTCCAGCTTCTGCTCTTCAACGGGTCCCCGATCGGCGCGAACCAAACTGTACGTACGAGAAAGATACGCACGTGCGGATTGTTGTGTATAAATGGGTGGATTTTGACTGAATAGTGATATATCTGGATGTGACCGCAGTTTGAGCAGGCGGGCGTGAAGGACGACGACCTGCTCGTGGTCATGCGCAATCCATCGGCTTCCGCGCCACCAGCGCGCGCTTCTGCTGCAGGAGGCGTGCCAGCAGCGGGATCGTCGTTGCTGCCGAACATGGCGGGGTTCACTGTGCGCACGGGCATGAAGCTGCACGAGATCCCGGTACGCGCGCGCGCATCAAGAAGAGGCTGACTGGCGTATTGATCATTGTTTGCTCACGAATGTGTTGCGGGTATGTGTATTCTTATTGTTGTTCTTTCACTACAGTCAGCTGCGTCCCCTGAAGTGCTGCTCGAGATCATGGAGAAGAACCCGCACCTTCTCCCAGAGGTAACGTGCGCACGATAGTGCACTACATTATGAGCGGGTGATGCGTGTGCAGCAACATGTTGACTATGTGTCTGTGATGTTGCTGTTGTTCATGACGTCAGTTGGAGGAAGGCAACCCAAAGCTCGCGAATGCGCTGAAGACAAAGAGCGTCTCGGTAAGGCATTCGAATGCGCAAGGATAGGATAGAAAAAGCTACGCAGTACGCCTTTGCTGATGGTATTGCATATTCCTTATACTGTTTGATCATCAGGAGGTACGCATGGTGCTGATGCAAATCCACATGGAAGCGGCGTCGCGCCAGTTCAAGGAGCAGGAGGAGGTGATGTCGCTTGAGCGGAACCCGTTCGACGCAGCGGCGCAGGCGCAGATCGAAGAGCGCATCCGTCTCAGCAACGTGCAACAGAACATGGAGATCGCGATCGAGGAGATGCCCGAGGCGTTCGGCCGCGTGTCGATGCTCTACATCCCGTGCGAGGTCAACGGCACGCAAGTGAAGGCGTTCGTGGACTCTGGCGCGCAGTCCACGATCATGTCGTCTGTGAGTTGTTGGGATGGGTACTCTGTGGTGATGGACTGGTTTTCAATATATTGCTGACTGTATTCGTCGTATGCTACGCTGCGAATCCAGAACTGTGCAGAGCGATGTGGGATCATGCGTCTCGTGGACAAGCGCTTCGCTGGCCAGGCGGTCGGCGTGGGAACCGCGAAGATCATTGGCCGCGTGCACATGGCGTCGCTGAAGATCGGCGACAACTTTTACAACTGCAGCTTTACGATTTTGGACCAACAGGTGCGTCCGTCTTATCTTGTCTTGAGCTTTCAGAAGGTGTGAGATTTCTGTTCGTTGCGTGCAGCATGCTCAGTCATGCGATCGATACCTTTTAATGCGTGCGTAGGGTGTGGACTTCTTGTTTGGCCTCGACATGCTCAAGCGCCACTTGGTACGATCCTGATGTGAATGTTTACCATTACACCATTGCGCTCATATGTCAAGCCTAACTGACACACTTGGTCTCATATGTTGCCGTGTTTTTCGCAGTGCTGCATCGATCTGCAAAAGAACGTGCTTCGTCTCCAAGAAGGCTCGGTCGCCCACGAAGTGCCGTTTCTCCCTGAACACGTATGAGTAGATTCAAAGCACCAGCAGGTAAATCATGTGAGGTGCTGACTGACCAAACCTTGTTGTCTGATGTTCGATGCGCCTCAGGAAATCCCGTTGTCGGAGCGCGCAGACGGAGCTCCTCCAGCGGTGCCAGGAGGTCCTGTTGTTGTTCCACCTGCGCCAGTCCCAGTAGCGCAGCCATCGGTGGCGGCGGCGACTGGGGACGCGGGCCAAGAGCAGAAAATCGAGCAGCTGGTGACGCTGGGCTTTGATCGGCAGCAGGTGCGTGCCTTTTTGCCTGATCTCTGCTGGTATTTGCTTGAGGCTGGCTGGTTTATGTGTGGTGTTGACGATTTCTGTGTGTTGTCAGGTGATCCAAGCGCTGGCGTCGACGAATGGGAACGTTGAGATGGCTGCGGGCCTTCTGTTCGAGACGATGTAGTTCTGTGATCGATCAGCAGCCCGAAATAGAAATTCTGGAATAGACATTCTGGAAGTGTCAAATTCAGCGGATTTTCCCCCAGCTTCTCTCTGTCTCGCTATGCAGGGCTTTCTCTCTCTCTACTCACGCCATCAGCCTCTTAAGCCACATGAAGAAGGAAGAAACAAGCGCAAAGCTTCTTCAAGGTTCGTGAAGATGTTCTCCGAGAAAATACTGGCAAGACTGAGACGAGCGAATCAAAATTAAGGTTAACAAATTCGCCTTTTAGAAACGCTCATTTCTAATAAAAATGGTAAAAATAGCAACTGACAGGTTTCTACATGAAGTTGAGAGAAGGCACATCAGTCTCCTATTCTATCAAACCATACAAACACAAAGTCAATGTGACAACCGTGTTTGAAAAAATGATAGTTGGTTTTAGGACTTGGACCTGTCAATTTTGGACACAAGTAGGACAGCTCAACGTCCTAGGTCCTGAAAACGGCTCTAAGAGGCAAAAATATCCGTTTATCACAGTAAAACAGCTTTTTAGTATTTGATGATCACAGTTTTTGTAATCATACTTTGTAAAGCTGCTTTACTGAAGTTACAACTTTATCTCGATAACTCGAAAGCGTATCTCAGAGAGGATTTTGCACATATGAAAGCCTCATACGTTATCTTTGTCAAAATACTTCTAGGTGGACCACACCATGTGCTAGGTGTTGTGAGTTTGCCCAGATCAAAACAACGCAAGAAGCAGACAAGCGCAGCTTCATCACCTCAGACAATGGCGGAGGACGAGTACCGCGACGACCTGTACGAGATCCTCGGGCTCGAGGCGGCGGCGGACGAGAAGGATGTCGCGCGCGCGTATAAGAAGAAGTCGCTGCTGCACCATCCGGATCGCGGTGGAGACGGTGCGTTCTGCTTAATACTCTTTCTCTCATTCTTTTGAAGTGGGCGGATGCTCACATCAGTAACTGTTGATATTGTTTGCTATCTGCAGTTAAAAAGTTCCTGGAGCTCAAACATGCGCGCGATGTGCTGCTGGACCCGAAGAAGAAAGAGCAGTACGACAAGAAGCTCTCGCACGAGCTCATGGCGAAGAAGAAGCAGCGCGAGCGAGAGGCCGAGCTCGACGGCAAGCGCCGCCAGATGCGTGACGGTACGTTTGTCATTTCTACTTTCGTTAGTCGCTTTATATAAGCTGCAAATGCATGCAGTACGATAGTCTAACTGATCTGTGAACTTATTTGCTATCCCGACGCACCGTAGAGCTGCTACGCAAGGAGCAGAGCCACGACCTGAAGCACAAGCAAACGCGTGACGCGAGCGGCGGCCAGTTCCGCAAGAGCGACCTGACAAAGCTGCGCGAGAAAGGGCTTGCGCGCCAGAAAGAGATGGAGGAGCGCCTCGCTCGAGATGCACGGCGCCGCGAAGAAGTGGACGAGCTCAAGGAAACGCTGGCGTCCAGTACGTTTGTTGCGCTTACTACTTGCTTCCTAGTGTTGAGAGAGACGGTGGCAATTGTGGGTTGACAATCAGCTGACGATTGTTTATTTGCTACCTTTTTGTGCACAGGGTCGGCGTCCAAGTCTCAGCGCACAGTCACGGTGAAATGGGACAAAAAGCAGTTCTCGCAGTCGGACGATACGCTGAGCCACGCGTTTCGAGCATACGGCGAGATCGAGTCGATCAAAATGAAGTCATCGTCTGCGAAGATCGTGTTCACATCTACGTCGTCAGCGGTGCGTGCCTATCAGTGTTCTGCTCTGTGTTAGTGCATACCACTCATGTATTACATTGTTACGCTTACCCATCCATAGGCCAAGTCCGTGCGGATAGAAGCCCATAAGCCTTGCTGGCGAGAAGTGTCAATCCATGGTCACATCGTTGAAGCGGAAGAGTACGCAGCAGAGGAAACATCTCGCGTTCGCATCTATTCTGTGGATGGCGGCGCTGGCGAGCTCCCCGGCGGACCCATCTCGCTGCGTCAGCATCTCGATTATGAACACCGCGTGCTCGACAAACTGAGAAACCGCGCGCTTCAGCAAGAGCAGCAACAGGAGCAAGAGCAGCGTCGACAGGGGTCTGAAATCCCAGCAGTCTAGCAGGTAAACCGTCATTCCAAGCGGACAGTTCATTAAATACGCAACATTCCCACGAGCAATGAGATCAGACTTTCGTGGTGTGACGCTCTCTTTTCTATCTTCGCTTCTCCATCGACGCCGTCATTTGCTGGAGAAAACCGGCCCACACCGCAGAGATGCTTACGATTTCATGACCCTATAACACAACAAGAGACACACGAGAGAGAGTCAATCGCAGTAAGCGGCGAATGTAAAACAGGTCCCGATACTGTGCGAGCGTACCACGTCGTTGAGGTGCTCCAGGTTCTGGTTGAGAATGTGCACATTCGAGGCCGCTTCTTGCATTTCCTGTCGCAACACCATCAGTCCACACCACAATACATTACATCAGCACAGTGCTTACAATATGTTGGGTCACAATGCGCGCACAAGAAGCATGCCATCATCTGTGCATGAACAAACCTCTCGGATCTCTTCCTCCAAGCGCGCCTTCTCTCGCAGAAACCACGCCTGTATAGCACACAAGCGAATACAAAGAGCAGCACAGGCAGAGCCAAGTTAACGTAACAGCAGCTTGCAGCGCGCCTCCATATCACCAGCAAAATGAGCGCTTTGGCGCCGCGACACGTACGCGGTCCGCTCCTTGCTGCTCCATTTTGCCTCGTTGTCTGCCGCGCTTTTCAGAACGTCATTCAAAGTCAAAAGCGCTTCTCAAAGTTGGCTGTTTTCCCATGCGTTTCAGGTGTGATTGGATTTTACAAGACAAATCGCGTATCATCTTTCCATAACCCTTTTAAAGTGGTATACAAGTAAAGAAGGTTTCTAATTTCACTGAAACCTACTTGATTTAAATTATAATTGAACATTTTCAATTCCAAACTCACCGTAAAAAGCTGTCGTGTGTCGCGTCGAATAGCCAGTCGGGGGGCATCTTGGTCTTGGGGGAGATCTGCATTTGAGCTTTTCCGACACAAACCAAGGCGCAAGATCCAAGAACGAAGGAAGATATGAAGTCGCTGGCGCTGCTGCTGCTCGTGACGCTCTTCTCCGCCATCACGGTCGACGCCGTGCAGTTCGATGTGCGTCGCCACTTTGAGAAGTGTCTGAGCGACGAGGTCGCACAGGGGAGTCTCGTAGTGATCCACTACAATGTGATTGGCGGCCGCAAGGGCAAGACGGGCGTGTCGGTCACGATCACGGATCCGCTGCACAAGTACCTCAAGCAGGACTCGGACATCGACATGACGTCGGACGACTTCCACAAGTTTTCGTTCCACGCGGACGCCGCCGGCACTTACTCAGTCTGCTTCTACAACATGAACGACAATCCGGTGCGCATGATGTTGGACTTCAAGCACGGCGTCGAGGCCAAGGACTACTCGGAGGTCGCCAAGCGCGAGCACCTCATGCCGGTCGAGAAAGAGCTACGCAAGATGGAGGACACAGTCGATGAGATTCACCGCGAGATGCTATACATGCGCCAGCGCGAGGCGGCAATGCGCAACACGAACGAGTCGACCAACTCGCGCGTGCTCTGGTTCAGCTTCTTCTCGATCGTGGTGCTCTTGGGCATGGGCGTGGCGCAAGTGCTGTACCTGAAGAAGTTCTTCAAGAGCAAGAAGCTCATCTAGGCGGTGTGTCCTCCTCGGGTTCTCGTGATGGGTAGATGCATGAAGGGTCTTCTGTGTGTCTACCCAAGTGCATGTGGTGGTGACGTGTGACTGATGAGTAGGAAGGAATGCGATCCAAGGGGCATGGTCGCATGGGAGCGGAGCTCTTCGCTTGTTTTTGGGTCGATCCAACGCAAGAGCAAGCAAGCAGTTCATGAAGTCACACGTGCAGCATTTAGGAATAGAAACACGGGACGCTGGATATCAAATAAAAACACGTTCAAAAATAATCAGCAGAAAAGAATAGCATTCTGAAAATAGACCACTTCAACTAGTGCTCTGCTTTCGGAACTGAAAGGATATATAATTTCACAGGCCAATCGAAGGCCATTGCGAAACGCGGAGGTTTTTATTTCGCCGTCTGATAAATTCTGCAAGGGTTTCCACCTTGCCGCGTCGCGTCGTTTCGCCTGCCTGATGCGCGCGTGCATTGGACGTTGGTTGCACATGCAGCAGCGGAAGCCCGCGCATCGATCGATCGCCACCATCACCACCACTGTATGCCGCAGGACGTGAAAATGCTGAGCGCCAACACTGCCGCCATGATGCGAGGGGGAGGATGGAAGCCGTCGACGCGCCATGAGGTTGACGACGACGACGAGTTCGACCACCACGCCTCCTGGCTCGACGACGCTGATGACATTGATGATGATGATGATGACGATGAAAGTGATCACAGTGGCGACAAAGAAACTGCTCGTGAAGATGGTGGCTATCAGTTTGAAGACGCAGTTGCAGCTATGACAGCGGCAGCGGAAGCAACTGCAGAAGAAGAGGAAGAAAGAGCAAATGATCGTGCCGCGGAAGACACAGTGATCCCGTGGCTGCCAAGTGAAACCGACGTGCATGACGGCAGCGTCAGCGATGGTGTTGGTGGGGATGAAGAGGAGCGACCGCGCGGAAGCAGCAGCAGCCACAATTCATATCCAGCGAGAGGGCGAGAGCAGAGTAACGCAGGAGATGATAATAACGACGTAGTCGGTGACTTCTCTGACGATTGGGCCGACGAGTACCTCGTGATGGACGCGAAAGCGTCGGCCTCTGTAGTCACGCACTTAGCAGAGACGGCAACTAAAGCGAGAATCCTAGTTGATGACGCAACAGCTACCACAACCGGCCCAGGAGAAAATGAAGACGCAAGGAAGAGTGGACTGAATAGACTCTTTCCGGGGTACGAGTCCAGCATCAATTCGCTCCGGAATGAGATCAATTTGGTGGAGAAGGCGACAGAAAAAGCGGCAGCAGCGGCTATGACATTCAGAGACACTCCTCGTTCTACTGCTATGGCTACTTCTTCTTCTTTAGACCCTGATCGCGTCAGAGCATCGTCGTCCGCTGGCTCGCTTCCTCGATACCAAGCGCAATCTGAAAAACCTGCAATCATCGAAGCACGGGTACATCCGATCTCGATCATCACTGATAAGGAGAGTGATCGCCAGCAGAAAGCGCCACTGTCACCAAACTCCCTCAAGCGTGCCAACAGTGTGTATTTGAGCCCCACATCAGTCAGTAAAGCGCTCATGAAGCGTCAAGATTCGCTGTCGGCAGCATCCACCGTGAACGTGTCGAGATCGCAGATGCTCTGGAGCTCAGAGTCAACTCGGAGAAGCTCGCGGATGCTTGACGAGTGGAAGCGCAAGGAGATCTGGCACGATTTCAAACGAGCAGAGGAAAACATGTCAGGTCCTCAGGCAAAGAAGGTGAACGTCGCTGGAAAAGACGACAGCGCTGCAGTGACGGGCATTCGCCTTGAGAGCTTGCTCCAGAATCTCCGAGCTGAGATCAGCTCATCGTCGTCACGAGTCGCAGAAAGCCCAGTTGTTCAAGTCTCTGCCACCAAGTCGTCGGATAGTACGAGCCAACACAACAGCGCAACTGAGCCAATCGGCGGGGGTTCCATTCCTGCAGCGCCAGTCTTCGAGCCGCAAGTCCAAGATCAAAGGCAGACGATCATTTCCACTTTCCTCCCGGAACCCGCGGTTTCTGCTTCGTACGCTACTCCGGGATGCTCAAGGTCTGAATACGAGCAGATTCTCCAGGAAAAGCGATTACTCGTCGACGAATTGGAGAATCGAACGCGCGTGTCGATTACCGACAAGGAAATCATCAAGAACTTGAGCGAGCGCATCCAGATGTTAGAAAACTCGGACCGTGAGCACAAGTTTCTCAAGGACGAAATCCACAAACATATCATGCAGGAGCTGAGCTCGAAAGAGCGACTCAAGACGCTCGGGGATCAGCTCGCACTCATTTCCAAAAGCGAGGAGCAGCTCAAGCTTCAGACACAGCAACTTTTTCAGCAAAACCAGTCGCTGCAGTCGGATTTGCTCGAGAAAATCGCAGCCGAGGCATCCAAAATCCAAAAAATGGCGCATTTATCGGCTGAGAAGGAGAACTTGATGCAGGAGCTGGAGCGGAAGGACTCGGTCTCCAGCAAACGCCAGCTTCAAGTGAAAGAGCAGGTGCAGCAGCAAACCATCCGACGCTTGCTTCGCGTGAAGAGAATGAGCAACCTGAGAGCAGCGATGGGCAAGTGGCAAATGAGTTCTCAGCGCCTGGCGACTGCTCGTTGTCACGCGCTGGATACTCTCAACAAGATGCACCGCCTTGTTGAGATGAAAGCGGTGGCTAAAGCGTTCAGCCAGCTCAAGATCAACGACACCTACGCCAAGCAGCAACTCGCCGTCTCGAATCTGCAAACTACGCTGAAAGAAACGAGTCGCAATGGGAAAGCGCTCGCGTTTCAAAATGGGTTGCTGCAGCTCAGTCAGGTGGTTGATCGCTGGAAAACTCACCAACTGCGAGAAGCATTCTCAATTTTCCAGTTCCATAGGGAACAACAGCGGAATCTGGAAGCTTCGCTCAAACTTGGCTGCGCGAAGCTCAGCGTCCTCCTTCTCGGACGGCTTCGTTCAGACAAACAGCATGCATTTGACAAATGGAAAGCGCGAGCGCAACTGGACGCCATTCGCGCCAACTATGAAAAAGCCATGCGAAGCGAAAAGGATCTGAACGAAGCAAAAGACTGCGTGTTTTCCCTCTCGCGAGAAAAGACCAAGCTGGAGGAGAAGCTCCAAAACTCGCAAGAAGACTACAAGCGCTTGACGGATCAGTTGAACGAAAACAACGCAGAGCTCCAGGTTGTGAAGCACGCTTATGTCACGACAGTAATCCGCGACCTAGAGCGTGGCTGGCTGCGTCTGATTTTCACAGAGTGGCGCATGCAAACGAATGTGTCAATCGCCACAAAAGATCTGCGCCTACGATCGGAAATGGCAGAGCTCAAGGCCGCAGAGCGGGACAAGTACGCAAAGGCCGTGGATGACTACAATCGCGTGCTGCGAAACGACCTGGAGCGCTTCCAGTTCTTCTCGCAGGACAAACGCATCGCAGTTGATGTTCTCACGAAGAAGCTCCTGCGTGAAGAAGAGAAGTACAAGCAAATGGAGGAGCATCAAGTGGTCTTAGAAGAAAAAGCGCACTCGTTACGCACCCAGCTGTCCGCGTTTCTGGAATGGGAAGAACTCGAGCTACCGCTGTCGATCCTGTCACTGTCAAAAGACATTGCAATCAGCAACTTGAAGGAGCTCTTTTTGCTTCACGCGACAGTCAATCCCGACCTGAGCAGTAATAGCGGAATATCAAGCGGACCCCAAACAAGTTTGTGTGTACCGAGTCACGCGAGAGGCAACGGAATGGCGGACGATGCTACGCCGCGGCTATCGATGGAATCTCTCTTGCGAATGATTGAGTATTCGACGCTTCTCGAAGACAACCAACTGAAGAAAGAAGGACTGGCAGAGAAGATCGCGGAACATTTCCCTGAATACGCAGCTGAGAGAGGGCTTCTGTTCCAGGATTTCCTCGTTGGTGTGAACAAAATCCTCCAAGAAGCTTTCCACGCGAGTCCAAACAAGTCGGAGCAAATGAAAGCGTTCTGGGGGGGTCTCCTTGCGCTCGTCGATCCGTCTCGCTATGGCGTCGGTGGCTGCAGTAGTGATGGTGGAAACGCACGAGAGCACATGATCTCCGGTCGGTCTCCGTGGGTTGGCAGACTCAGCGATGATATCCTCCAGAATCAAGAAAAGCTGCTCGCTGTGCTTGAGCACGAAACTGCTGTCGTCGAGCGTGCGGTCATGGAGAAGTCGTCGCTGAAGCATACATACCCGACATCAGATCACGCAGCGTCCGTCGCAAGCACGTTCTACGAGTATCAGTGCGACCCGATGCTTCCCCCCGAGCCAGCAAACGGAAACTCTTCTCCTGTGTTCTCAAGTTCGTCTGCAATGCAGCTTTCCATGAGCTCACCACTCACTGTACCAGCGGAGATTTACGCAAACTGGTACCAGACAGCGCAAATCCGCGACTTGTTCCTGTCTTTTCACCAACCGCTTTTAAAAGTTCTGATGAAGTACTCGAACGAAAAGCGCATCCCAAGCCACGGAAACCAGTTTTGCCTCCAGCTGTCGGGCATTCTCAAAATGCTGGAAGACATGAAACTCTACCCTTCGTACTTGTCCAAAGAGGTCATCCACCACATCTTTGGGAGTCTCTGCGATCGAGAAGAGTTGCTAACACCTCAGGCTTTCACGCTCTTCCTTGGCTCGTGCGCGCTGGAACTGTACACAAAATCGCTCTCTGGAATCGCAGCGAAGCCACCAACGTTCCCACTATCGCCACGTGAGATCCTACTCTCTTTCTTCTGCGACTTGGGGTTTCTCGCAGAAAGCGAAGCACCAGCGCCGTCCCGGATCTGCTTCGTCGGCATGGAGATCGAGAACATCTTGTGGTCGCTCTTTGAGTACTATGCGACGACCGACGATGGTCAAGCAGCTGCTCGAGCTGAGGATGAGCGTGTTTCGATGACTGCAGCGAAGTTTGCAAAGTTTATGACCGAGATCGCCGGGGCTGTAACAGGAGCTGACGACATCTATCGCCGTGTGATGAGTGAATCGAGGCGCACCGCAGACTCAACGAGCAGTTCAAGATCGCCGCAAAAGCAGTGGAAAATGTATTTCGACGAGTTTTATTCTGCGATCTCGTACGTTCAGGAAGCCCGCAACAAGCAGATCGCGTACCCAAATCCAGGTGAAGCGGTTCGCCACTGGATGCAACAGACGCAGTAGCTCAAAATTGTGTGAGCTTGTTCTTACTGCGCATGTAGTACCCTCTGGACGACCATGACGTGGCAATTGGTCTGGATCGGCGTCTTCAGGTTCAGCGGATCGATCTGGTACTTGAGATTTCGAAATGGATTAAGCTGTGGAGGGATCAAAAATGTGATCTCCTTGTCTCCACCACCACTACCGAGTTCGTTGAGCACTGCGACATCGCGCTCTTGGTCCAATTTACTGAAGGATGACAGGAGAATCGGCTTCCCAGACCCTAAAAGAGATTCCACCGTGGGCTGCCATCGTTCTTTCAAGAACGGGTGACCAATGCCAGGGTTGAACAGCACGAACGCGTCGGGAGGGCTCTGGGTGCGCTCGAGAACATGCGGATCGTGGTAGAGTCCGTTGATGTTTTCCAAGTAGATTCGACTATGCTGCTGCTGTGGCTGCTTCTTCTTGCGGAGAGCAGGAACGTGGTCGCCGATGAGTTTAATGTCAAACTTGGTCACCTCGGGATGGAAAAAGCTGAGCTCTTCCCAAAAATGGCGTGGCATCATCGCCTCTGCACGGGCGCCAATCACATGGATCGCAAGTTCGGCATGAGCTGCCTGGTGAAGTGCTGTGTTTGCAACCGCCGTTATCAACAAGAAAGAGTGAGAAAGAGAAGGATGAGGAAGGTGTGACACAGGCTTGCAAGAGTGTAGCTCGAGGCAACGAGCGCAAGTGTACCTGGCAGGAAGTGGCTGAGCGTCATCACATACGAGAACGCGGCCGAGACGAGACGCAGCGCGCGTGGATCCGCGAGCCATTGCTCATCGCGCGTGTACAGCTCAAGGTATTTCTCCCACGAGTCAACTAGCAAAGACAACGATGAAGGCGACAAAGAGCGGGTCGCAGTGGCGATTGACGATGCGATTGACGCTGATGACGCTGATGACGCTGATGACGCTGATGCCGACAGTGGCGCTCGCTTGTTTGCCGTGAGAACTGCGCGCAAAATGGACAAGAGTTAGGTGATATGGGACGTGCACATGCAGCCACCAACAATCCAATACGCTCTCGCATATGCATGTGTTGTGCGAGCTGTTTAAGGTAGTCGCACCTTCTGCAAATAGGCGTTTCGCATGGGCTCCTGCGCTGTAGACGCCGTCGTCCGTGATGCTCTGATACTGCAGCAACAGCTCCCGGTGCTCGCGCTCGAGCGTGTCCGCGCATTCCTACAAAGCAAAGGCAGACAGAGCGCAGACCCAGGCGTATGCATACATGGTGTCGTGCCAACGTTAGCTGAGCAGAAAATGCGAGCAAGCGCTCGATCTTTTTGTATCAGGAGGAAGAGAAAAAGCGCACGCACGCGAGAGCAGGCGAGACGCAGCCCAGAGACGGCGCATAGTGTCGTCGTCGTATCAACTGGTCCTTCTGGCTTCACGCTTCCGCACTGCAGACACGGTGCCTTCTCCAGCACAGTGAGGGCGGTGAGCGGTGTGGTTCGTGTGGTTGCACCTTGAGAAGGTGGTGGCGGCGGAGCCGCAGCAGAGCTCAGCAAGCGGCTGTGGCTGCGCATCTGCAGCACCAGTGATGTCGATTGGCGCAGAGCCCTGGAGCAGCCAGGGCGGCGCACCAGAACCCGCAGTGGCACCAGCATTCCTCCTTGCTTTGCTTCTGACGTGTGTAAATTTTTCGATACAACAATCCTGATTTTGATTGGCTCAATGTTTCTATTCGTACAGTCATTATGATGGTCTACCATCCTATGGTAATTAGTGGTGGGTGTTGTGGTTGTTGTTGTATGGTGTGTGTGGTGGTGGTGTATGGTGGCTATCTTCGCTATCGTCTTCATCATCATCATCTTCCTGTTGGTTGCTGCTGCTATTGCAGTCCTCTTCACATGTCGGCAATGTACTTGAGCGCGACCTCAAACATCGTGAGAAAGTACCCGACCTCGCCGAGCATCTTGGACGGGTGAATCATCGCGCCGAGGTACTCCTTCGCCACGAGCGGGCGCTTCAGACCGCTC
This sequence comes from Globisporangium cylindrosporum, assembly GCA_038050675.1. NCBI lineage: Eukaryota > Oomycota > Peronosporomycetes > Pythiales > Pythiaceae > Globisporangium > Globisporangium cylindrosporum. The sequence goes on along the minus strand of JALBZD010000201.1, from coordinate 2,903 downwards.
TTCACCACGACATAAATATGGATCGGAAGGTAGTCGTCCGCGGTCAGCGCCGAGTTCTCACGCCACTCAAGGTTCTTCTCGCCGTAGCTCTTGAAGATCTCGAGCGCTGATCGCAGGAGCTCCTGGATCTTGTCACTCGGCAGCGTGCGCTCGTCGATCATGCCCAGGTAGTGGCACGACTTGCCCCAGTCGTCCTCGGACTGAAGGTGCTCGGCGATGCCAAACTCCGACTGCGTACGCCCACGCATCTTCTCGATATTGTGCGCCAGCCGCGCCTCCATCTCCACGTCAATCGTCGCGCTCACGAGGAACGCGATCTGGCGTTCGAGTGGCACCAGCAACGTGTCCTCCACCGCGTGGTACACGTAGTCCTCGATAATCGACTGCACGCCCACGCTCTGGTCCATGAGCGACATTGTGTCCGCGTACTGCGGACTCAGGTTGTCCAGAATGTACTTCTCGATGCTCGTGACCACGTTGCGCAGGTCCTTGAGCGCCTCGGCCGCAAGCGCCTTGCCTTCAAAGTTTTTGCACTCGGGACACACCGCGGCCTCGATCACCACGCAGCGGTTCGCGAACGCCTGCATGAACTTGTAACACGTGTTGCCTTCCACCGTGCTGCCATTATTCAGACTCAAAAACAGGTCGTACGCGAGCCATTTTGGCTCGATCGGTTCGCCCGTCGTATCGATTTTCTCCAGCGACGAGATAAACTCACTCGAGCACATCTCCAACTGGAACTCGCGCAGCACCTCGAGAAAGAGCGCCGAGGACGGCTCTAGTGCCGCCAGGTTGCGTAGAAAACCCTCAATCTCGCCCTTGCGCCGCGAAATCGTCTCAGGACTCGGGTTGCGGAAGCGCCGGCGCGGGAACGGCAGCTCCAAAATGAACTTGAGCTGCTCGACCTCTTCTGGTGTGGACGCTTTCTTCGCCATCAGTTTGATCTGTGAATTCATTGTGAAATCAAATCAAATGAGGATGCTAATGTCTCCACAACGTGACACTATCAGGTACCTATGTATCAGCAACGCACCTTTTTCCGCAGCAGGTAAAACTCGTGGAAGCGCTTCTTCGCGATCCAAAACACCTTGGTATGCAGGTCCTCGACGTGCACGATGTACTCAGTCACGGCCGGCATGGACGTGATGATCTCCGCGCGCACCACACGAATCGACAGTCCCGGACGCAGCCCCGGAAATGCCCACTTTGCGTAGCTCTTCAGCGGTGTCCCGCGTGACCGCGTGTGGATACCCTTTAATGGACAAAACAGCAGCGGTGGTAACGGCGGTAATGTGTGGAGCATGGGTGTGAACGGCGCTTTGCCGCCTGCTGTGAGAACGGGCGTGGCATGGCACAACTCGCCCACTGGCTGTGGGTTACTGCTCGCGGCAGCGTCTACCTGGCGGTTGAGCTTGTGGGGGGAATTTGCAAGTAGCTTCTGGCTCTCTGCTTGCTTGAGACTGTGCTGGTGGGGCTGGTCGCTCTCTTGTTGCTTCTCAGGATGCTGAACATGCCAGCAAGTTGTATGACGTGCGTTTATAGAAAAATCAGTCTCCACATACAGACAGGCGTACAATCACCAATACTCATGCGTACCTTGTGTGGAGAGCCCATGCCAAGCATGGATCTGGACAGGTGCTGCAAGAAGCGACTCTCATTGTGTAGTGACATACGCATCGCGAGCTTCCACACGACGTGGCTCGCGAGACTCGAGTTCGCGGTCAGTAGCGTTGCTGCCGCCGCATCCTTGTCAGTGACCACCGCCACGGCACCTGTCTCCTTCGCACTGGTGTCCTTCGCACTCTCCTTGGAGCTGCTGCTGCTGCTGCTTCGCTGTAGCAGCGAGAGTGAGAGCGGCCGCTTTTTCTTCTTCGGCTGCATCTGTGACTTGGGCGGATGCACGGGGTGGTCGCTCTCACTCAGCTGCTGAGCCAGGAGCTCATCGCCGTCGATGGACGAGGATGGACTGGTGCTCACGGTGTCGGCGCTGCCCTTCCTGCGCACGAACGCGAGCATCGCCAGCGCTCCTTCCTTCCTTCACACTGCGGTCGTCCCTGCCTTCCCTCTCACTCCTTCTCACACACGCGCTCTCACGCGAGACGAACGAATGCTTCTTGCTTGGCGCGCAGGGCACAATCACGACTGCGAGCACATTACTAAACGAAAGACCAGGAAGGCAGGAGCTCATTTCCACGCGCGAATATTCAGACCTGGAATCGCAATACCAAGGGTATGTATTTTCACAATTATTTCAAATAAAAGACAAGGCAAGTGAGGAAGCTCACCACCTGGCAAATATCAGATCTGCGAGGCTCGCCGTCATCATCTGTTCCCTCTCTCCTCACTTTTCGCAGGTGAGCCTTTCCCCAACCCCTGATCTGGATAATCTGGCCACGGTACTCACCAGAGTAGTAGTACAGTCCGGTCTGTCTCAATTAATGTGAACTGCATCCACATCCACAATAGCAACCAGTTGGCCAATGAGTTGACAGCCCGGACTCGTAATCAAAATGTCTGCAATCAGTCCGCCATAGTATTAGTCCACTCTCTAAGTTTATTCGTGTGAAGCATATTAGCAACCATACAAAAATCAGCATAAATGGTAGGCAACGCTTTGGATGTTCACTACCAATCCATACTTTTCAAATAAATTCCCACCTTCACTATCATACAGCAACCGAGATCAAAGAGCTTCTCATCCTCTCCTTTGGCTGTTGATTCGTATAATGTAAACACATCAGTTCGAGCTCCACACTATCTTGTCCTAGACTACATTTGTAACGGGGTACACACGTTGGGTTACACCGCAGTAACCCAACTCCTTGCCGAACACATTTCGCGCAATTGCTTTAAGGCCGAACCAGAAGTTCGTGCCCTTTACGGTTTTCCCACAAGCTGCGTAC
>JALBZD010000200.1:0-47555 GCA_038050675.1 Globisporangium cylindrosporum | reverse complement strand
CACTTTGGCGAGTTCTGTGTGCGCGGCGGGAGGGTTGCCCGGGTAAACCCCCCTCCTGAATCTCGTGAGCGTGTCGGTTTGTTCTGATTCCACAATTTTGGCTCGGATTTGGCAGTAACAGATGGCGGCCACTCGTGACACGCACTGTACTCTTCAACCTGTAATTTCTAATACCTCTTACAAAGCGTAAACCTTTAAAAATAGATTTTTTGCATGGTGTGTTTTTGCGTCTCAATTTGGGGGGTTTGCCTGTATCCTGAGAAGCAATTTGGACCCCCTTCCGCAGCTGCAGCAACTCGTGTTCCCAGAAACTGATGAAACACTTTTCAAAGTCATCAACACCGACGGATATGAGCGTAACCTCGCAGCTTGTGGATTCCTCGATCTTCTCGTGTATCTTCGACGGGTATTCTTGCAAGACTGCTGTTCTTATGGCAGAAGCTCCGAGCTGCCACTTGTGTGCGCATCCAGTATTTAAAACGCAAGTTCCAAACTTTTCAACAGGAATTTTCCCAGAAAACCGAGACTTCCCCGGATCTGATGGAGCTTTGCCTTCAGCAATCACTTCTAATACTGAGCACACAGCTGCGAAATCAACACAGTAGTCTGCCAAGTGAAGTGCAAGCTTTGCTTGAGCTAGTAAGGTCAGGTAACGATCTCCTACTCCACTTCCTCAGTGGCGACATGTACATGCGTCTGTCACCTGGAGAGCCCAGTTCGATAGACGCTGAAGTTCAGCAACCCAGCACTGCAAGTCTAGCTTCTCAAGCCGTCCTATCCAAGCAACCTGTCGAGATTGCTCCATGTACAGCATCTGCGCACACGATGAGCAGGGGTCTGACTCGGATTTTAGAGCTACGGAGAGAATGGAACGAAGGCATTGCAGCAGGATCACCCGTAGAACCGCTTGAGAAAAGCTTTGGCGTCCGGCGTTGCTTATCAGCAAGAGAGTCTAAATTCTTCTCGCGAAGAAAAATCATTATTCAGCACGTGAAAGCTACAATGGCCGCACACAGGATCGACGTCGCTGTGGCTCTAGCGTTGTCTAAAGCGGAGCAAGGAGTGAAAGTCTTGACGTATTCTCTAAGTTCTTGAATCGGATGAAGCGTGCATGAAATTGTGCTTTAAAGGCAGTCTACATGTTACAGTTGGATAAAGTATACTTACGAAATATCCGTTCCCGCTATGCTGATCTTCAGAGGCACTAAAATGATCTCCGCGTTACACTTGGTTAAAGTATACTTATCAAGTATCCGCTTGAGTATTTCCATGATTGTCAGTGATCTGAACAGAAAAAGAAGAAACATACACGAAGGGAATATGTATTCAATTCAAGTTTATGTTTACGCTGAAGTGCTCTTGCACAAATCACACAAGCAGTTCAAGATCTTGTACGATGGCCCGTAGTCGTAGGTGACTTGCTCACCTTCCTTGATTCTCCTTATCGTGAATATCGCCGCGCGGCAGCTGCCTCCGATAGTCCAGCACTCGGCATAACAATTTGGACTGGTAAAATGGTTGATGAAGCACGAGTCGTTTCCCATAACAAAGCCGTTGATGAACATCTTGTTGTTCACTTGAACGATATAAGCATCATGTCTCGCTTTCGCCCTAAAAACTTTGGTTTCTCTGTCGGTGATCTCGCCAATGTACTCGATGACAAACGCCCCTTTTGATATTGGCTTGAGCGCAAACAAACCTTCTCCTTCTCCGCACGATTTTTTTCTATTGGTGGAGAAGCGGCGCGCTGGATTGGGCAGTTGAGGCAGGCATCGAAGCTAAGGTTGCGTATTGAGTTCATGCATTCAGCCACTCTGCGTCTGTTTTTAAAGGCGTTTCCGCAGTTCCTTCTGCGCTTACAGTGTGCAGTGCTGTGTTGTTGTGATTAGCACGCTACTGGTGTTGAGATTGATCTTCGCGAAATCGTCCACGGTTTTTTGTGTTTGCTTTCATCCATGTGCATGCGTTTCTTTTGGTCTTCTAGGATTCGCCCTGGAGCAAATCTGAGGCGTGCTTTCCAGCAAAAAGCTGGACTTTTGCCACTGTCACTTCTCACTCCGCAAGCTCAGCAGTTAACCACGCATTTACGACGGTGTTAGAGAATTTGGACGGCCGCTTCTTGTATACGGCATTCACTGGCGTTGGTGTGGACTTGGCTGGATCACTGGTGCACTCGTTGATATTGTGCGCGGCAGCGAACGACGCGCGTGTGGTGTTGCTGTCTGTCGCTCGTGCAGTACTGCAGAGCTCAGCCATTCCCTTGTGTAATGGGCTAAACTAGCCATTACATGAAGATGGATATGTCCCCAGATCCAGTGTGATGCACACCACCTTCAGCGCGCATTGCGGAGGCAAAGGACATAGGGGTTACGGTACAACAGGTCCCTGCATGCACGTATGGCATCATCTGATGACGTCACAAAGGTTCTCTGCACTAATCAGTGCAGAATGTTCTTCACATGTACTAATCAGTGCAGAATGATGGTTCCTGCTTTGGGGAACCTCGCTGGCGACGCACGCGACGTGTCACCAGGTGTTGAAGTGATGGCGCGAGCCAATCACTTCGCAGGGAACTTTCCACAGGACTCCAAGGTCCTATGGATTCAACCTCAGTGCACACAAGGGTTTATATATCAGTTTAGTAGGTTTTATTTTAGGAATGAGGTTTTATTTATAAAACTTCTAGGAAACCTTGAGACTAAACAGGAGTAGCGACAGGAACCATAACAGTTTTTCAATTCAGTTGCAAATTTACCTTCAATTGTTCAAGTCTTCTTTCCTCCAAGTCGAGAACACTTCCTCAAGACGCTCAAGCATGTGTGCCGTGTTTGAGGGACTGTTTGGAACAGCGCCCCTTACACCTTGTGGAAGGACAAAGGGTGGTTTAGCGTCTTCTTGTCCTTCAGTATTCTCGCAAATGAATTTGTCAAATCACCGCACAGCCAAAATGAGATTTATAGGCAACGAAAAATCAACAAACGGAACAAATCTGATTGGCTAATTAGTAGTCAAAGCGTAATTCGCTTGGGCCCAGTTTCTGGTACTGACCTGGGTCAAAACCTACTCAAAATCTAGCGTGATACTCACTAAAAAATTCTCCTGGTGAAATTCAAATAAACAGTCCGCGACAGCAACGAGAGGGGCACGCTTTTGCAAAGTGTGGACCACAGAAACAAAATTTGCGGCTCAAAACATTTCTTTCAAACACAAACACGATAGGAAGCGCAGTATTTATTCAGTGCCGTCATCAACACTACTTACAATCGACGACTCGCTGTCCGAGCCTTGACTGTCGTCGTCTTCTGCATCATCTATCGCCTTAATCTCCCTGTAAAGTGCATCAAGATTCGAGTTGGCTTTTCTAATATATCCGTCGACAGTCAAGGAGCTAAGATTCTCAAATACACGATCCAATCTGGATCTCACCTCCTGGAATGTGGTGTCAACGGCGTACTGGCGCCCAACCTCGCCTTTCACAATGGCCCATACAATCTCAATCGGTTACAAATCGGAATGATGAGGAGGAGTGAAGACCGCAGAATGGCCTTCTCGCTCTGCCATTTGAACCACGACAGGCTTCACAGCTCGCTGCACGTGCTCCTTAAGCTTTGCTCACAATGCTCCTTTCAGCTCGTGGAGCTCGAACGCGACGCTGTACTCGCCGCACTTGGCTTGCACCTCTCCATTTAGCGTTGTTCCCTTTGGTGTGCCTTCTGGCAAGCGCTTGTGATACTTCGCATTGTCGAGAGCAATAACAGTATTCTGGATCCCGCGTGATGCTAATGCTGCCATAAGCTTCTTCATCCATTGCTCAAAATACGGACCGTTAAACATGCCGTGGTAGCCTTTCGTCTGCTTTTTCCCACCTTCGAAGACGCCAATAGATTCGTGGAGGAGCTGCCTCCTCTGTGCTTCGTTTCTTTGGTCTTCTGAGACGGAGCGATCGCAGTCGAGGATTGCTGCTATGAAGCAAAAGCGCTTGCTTCTGTGGTGCGCGGCGATGTTGATGTCTTGTTCGTCGTTGAGATCGAACAGGCTGTCGTCGTGCCTTGCGTAGTTGCGGTAGGTGTAACTCTTGTCGAAATAGACATCGCGCTGCACTTGCGTCTTGTACATAGCTCTCATGAGCAACACGTACTCATCACGCTTGCGTTGGTTCTCTTCACGAAGGCAATAACTCGCGCCGCCTTTCTTGGAGCCGCGCTTGTAACCGAGGAACCTGAGGTAACGCTGTACAGATTGTAAAGATGAAGAAAGCTCCGTGTTTGATTCTCCGTTTACACTCATGTAGCCATGTATCACTAGGAGCTCTCTGATGTCCTTTGCTGTTGTGCACTGCCACAGGCTTCTTCGCTGCCGTACGAAGGTCTGGACGAGTGTGGCGAATGCATGGACTCGCGGCACAGGCGTCAGCTCGGAAAGATAGTTCGCAGACACACGGGCAGCTTGCTGGCTCACGCCGTTCCAGTAATCACCCCCATATCTTCCCAACGAGCTCTTTCTGGCGATTGAGCAAACCCGTCACTCGAGCTGTAATATGCGCTGGCTTGATCCTGCGGTCGTTTGGTGCTTTCGCCATCTGCTCGTGGCGCTCGTGCCGCAGTTTCGCTTGCAGCAGCAGGATGTCTGTTTTCTCCTGCATCAAGACGGTGACTGTTCGCTGCTTCTTCACGTATTGCACGGTGTCGTCCAGCTGCTTGCGGTCTATTGTGGTCAGTGGTCGCTCTTCCTACGCTCTGCACCGCTCGCACCGCTACGTCCACTGCTCGCGGCTTCTTGACTTGATGTTTGTATGGCGCTGCTTCTCGTGGCCTGCTTTGTGTGTCGCGGCTCCATTTCTTATCACTTGTTGAAAGTAAAATGACCTCTGGAAAGAGAAGAGCGAGCCAGAGCGGATGGCGGTGGTTTTTGTTTAATTTCAAGCAATATGATTGGCAAAAATTAGTTACCCCTCTCGTTGCTGTCGCGGACTGTACAGTACGCGCCAATAAAACGTGAAAATGGTGACTTCTGTGGATATATTGGCCAATAATACGATTCAGAAAAGAAAAAGGGCCTCGTTTTATAGCCAATCACGAAAGCAGTCGAATGAGACTACTTTCGGTGAAAAAACGCATTTTTGACTGAGCTACTGTCAGAAAACCAGAATGGGTACACAGTTGAACGCAAACACAGGTCAAATGTCGGTCGGTCAGATTCGTTTTAAAAGCATTGCGCTCTTGACGAAGAGTTACTAATACGAAATATATCTTCCGCGACACTTCTTCACCAACTGGCAACGATTTGGCATGGAGTTGACGAGCGCTTCAAGGTATGAAGCCGGCACAGCATCCCATGCCTTCTGCACGGCCTCTTTGAGCGCGGAAATCGAATAGTACTGCCGTCCTCCGCCGTAGACACGGTAGGTCATCCACCCCCAGAGGTTCTCAATCGGGTTTAAGTCCGGAGACTTCGCCGGCCACTTCATGACGGTGATGTTGCGGTCAGAAAGCCAGCGCTTCGTGGCCTGCGAGGAGTGAGCTGGGGCGTTGTCGTGCTGAAAGATTTGGTTCTCAGCATTGAACGACGGTTGCAAATAGTCCTGGAGCGTCGCGATGTACTCGACGGAGTTGACGTTGCAGTCAAAGAACTTGAGACGCGTCTTTTGCGTCCCCGAGAAGCCGCCCCAGACCATCACCTTGCCGCCACCCGAGTGACGCCGCACAGCAACAGGATCAGGCCGTCTCGTGTCGACCCATCGTTGACGCAAGCCGTCCGGGCCGTCCAGGTTCCACTTCTTCTCGTCGCTGAACAACACCTTGGACCAATCCGCGGTCGTCTTGGCTTCGTGATCGTCAGTCCACTTCCTGCGCGCGGTCCGGTGGCGAGGCAGCAGCTCCGGTCCAGCCCTGACCTTCTTGAACTTCAGCCACGGCACGTCCTGGCACACGCGCTGCACCGTTCGCACACTCACGTCGACTCCCAATGCGTGCTTGACGCTCTTAGCGCTGGCGCCCTCCTCAGACATTGCACGAACGATCGACCGCTTCGCCCGCTCCGTCACTTTCTTCGGCCTTCCACGCCGCGATTGCTTCGCTGGTCGACCGCGCGCCTTGATAACCTTGTGGCACACACCGATGGAGCGTTTTGCCGCGTTAGATATCGCCGAGAGCGTCAAACCGGCGTCGTGGAGGACCAAAATGGACTTCCGTTCCTCCGGCGACAGCTCCGACGCCCCCATGATACCCCAACCGCGAAAAAGACCAAATAGATACTGTATTTCCCAGGATAATAGGGACCACCCTCGTGTCGTCGTGTTCACCATCATCTCAGCCTAACCCTACCTTCCAAAATGTATATCCTGTTGTATACGTTCAGATATCATATTTCCTCTTTCATTTAAACTCTAACTGCATAAACTCAAACTGCCACACGCCCGCAAGTGCAGACACTACCGACTCAAGAGCAACAAGTTCCCGCTCTGGAACAGGGCAGCGCAGGACATGTCGTGTCCGAACCCCAATTGTATCCGAGGCGAGTACGCGCCAGCCAGCCACGTCTTCTGGTTCTGCCCGGTGGCAAAGAGACACTGGCAACAACTACTCGAAGAATGGAGATGCATCGGTGAGACTGACGATGACGATCTCAAACTCTACGTCTTCGCGCTCGAGCTACCCGAGGTGCCGAGCAGAGCCTGGGAGGCGCTGCAGATGACGCTCGAGGAGAACGAGCGGACCTCAGCGGCTCGAGCGGCGCTCTTCGAGGCGGCGAACGAGCCCTGGCGCTTTGCAGTCGCGACAACACTCCACGCGATCTGGAACGAAAGGCTCCGACGCATGGAAGACCCTACCTTGACGGACGAAGCGCACCGCGCGCTCGCCCAGACAGGCATGCACCGAGCAATCACTCGCTTCCGTGGATCGACGTATCAGCCAAGAGGAGGTGCGGAGGGACAAATGCTGGTTCGTGTACGTTCGGCACTTGCGGAAGCACTACTTCGCCACGTCGAACCGCCGCCCCTCTAAGCATTGCAGCCCGGCAGACCGGCGACCGACATCTTCCTGCTCTTCTTCGACGGAGGCTCACGTGGCAACCCAGGCCGGGGCGGCTCTGGCTCCGTCATTCTCCGTTTTCACGCGCCAACGCATGCCGCGCGTGTAGTCTGAGTTGCAAGCATGGCGTATGGCTCGACAACGACGACGAACAACATTGCAGAGTACAAGGGACTCGTGCACGGGCTTTGCCAAGCAAAGGTGAGCGGCTACACGCCGCTGCACGTCGTGGGCGACAGCGCGATGGTGCTCTCGCAGCTCCGAATGCGCCACTCACCAAGAAAACCACACCTGGCGGCACTATACCGCGAGGCGTGGGCGCTCGCTGACGACACAATGATCGTCAGCTGGGCCCATCACTACCGGGAGTCCAACAAGATGGCAGACCGCGCGGCCAACATCGCGATGGACACATGCGCCTCAATCCAGGTGCACACCCCGACCCAGCGCAACATCATTCGCGCGATGGACGAACACGTCGACCGAGACGTGATTCACTGGATCAAGACGTCGCTTGCAGCAGAAGGTGTCGAGTCCTCAGGCCCACAGATGACTACGCGAGAACGCGCAGCCGCAACACGACAGCTCGATAGACAGCAAGTCGCCGTTCGTGGCGTCGTGTGAATTGCATATGACTGAGATCCAGTAGTGACTAGATCACGCCGGACGGATATTGTAGGTCGCTCGCGTACCTAAATATACCTCAACTTCATCATCATCATAAACTCAAACTGACAAATTTCATAGAATCGCCGATTGCCGCGTCCAGGGAATTGACAGTACTACCCCTTCATGATAGTATCGTGAACTGAAGTTTTCATGTTCAGATGCTCTATTAGTGTTGTGAATGATTATCAGTGATCGTCAACAACAACTAAATCGTCAAACTCATCTAGGATGTCCTGAGCAGAATGTGTCCGAGCTTGCTCACCACCATGTTCACTCAGTTTTCGCAGAAAGCTCGCTCCCAGTCTCTCATGACGCGACAGATGGAGCTCTTCGTCGCGTCCGAGCACACAGCGCGTAAAACTGACCTGGATTGTGCTCTGTTGTACGATCGCCCACGCATCAGTGAGCCAAGACGTAACAGTGTGAGGCGCTGGAGGCTTCACGCGTCCTCCTCGTGTGAGCTCGTGTGGTCCGACGCGCTTCCAATCGTCAATGGACTTGGAGAGCTGGCTCTTCAGTTGTGCAAACCATCCAAAGTCCGCGGGCTGGCAGAATCCTGTCATGCCGCCCGGAATGATAGCATACAGAATTCCTCTGTTGGCCAGATACTCTTTCACGTCTTTCGCACTATGGCAGCGTGCAGAGTCGAAAATGATGAGGATGGTGTTCGGTGCGACGGGGTCTGGGAAGAGGAACTTGATGTACTCGATGAAAGACGATGCGTTCATCCACGATGTTCCCATTAGCAGCTCGATGACGCCGTTGTTAACTGCGACAGGGGATCCGTCTGGGACGGGGGCGTTCTTGATCATCACGCAGGGCAGCTTCTTCTCTCCTGTCGCACTTGCGCAGAACACAGCGGTGACACGCTGTTTTTCAAACCCGAACGACTGAATCGGAACGTCCTTTGCACCTTTGGGATGCACAGTCGTCTGCTCGGAGTGGTCGAAGAAGACCGCCGTTTCATCTAGGTTGTATGTCATCGCTGGTTGGATCGAAAACTTTGCAATAATGTCGCGAACTTCAGTGATAAAGAGGGCTCCACGGTCGATGATGTCGCGATCTTCTAGCACGGGCTTTCTGGTGCCCTTTCGCAGAACAAATCCAGCTCGAGCCATGAACCGATCAACCCATGACGGACAAATTGACACAACAATATTCATGTCAGCTTTCATGTCAACTGCCCACATACTGATCATGCCCCTTGTCACACGGCGCTGAGTGGAGCGCTCGTACAGAATCTTCTCGGCTAAGGCGACATGAAGCTCGTCGCCAATGATCTTCGCACCGCCGCCCGGAAGCCTGCACGCGTCGCCACTCAGCTTGCGCAGCTCGCCTTCTTGACCTTTCCAGCGCAGCACGTTGCTGCGCGCCACGCCGTACTCTTTCGCGACCTGCCTACTGGACTTGTGCGCGAGTCGCGCCACGATCTCAAGCTTCGTGGATATCTTGATCCGCCGCTTGAGCTTCTTTTGCCTCGCCATCCGTCAATTTGCGCACTGGCAAAGTCCTGTCACGCGTCAAGAACCACTCATATCAAATACACTCTCTTTTTCTATTTGTGGACGTAGACGTTATGAACGTATTTTCAGAGGTTTTATGCAAAGAAGGGGATTTTGATGTGGTCCCTATTATCCTGGGAAATACAGTAGTAGAACACGCGGTGATCATAAAAAACCACCTTCCATCCTCTGAAACAGCAATCCGAACGGGTGGCTCACATTTTCCCGGCAGTCATATAGATTTTTATATATTACCGGTGCCTGTCAAACCAGCTTTCTGACAGTAGCTCAGTCAAAAATGCGTTTTTTTCGCCGAAAGCAGTCTCATTCGACTGCTTTCGTGATTGGCTATAAAACGAGGCCTTTTTTCTTTTCTGAATCGTGTTATTGGCCAATATATCCACAGAAGTCACCATTTTCACGTTTTATTGGCGCGCACTGTACTTGAAAGTGTTGTTGTACCAGATGACAGGAGTAATACACTCCGCGCCAAGTCTTTTCGCACACTACCTTTTTGCTCATATCTCCGTCAGTTTTTGGAATTGACGCGTGCTGTTTGGATATGTGTTTTGTAAGGATGCATGATTACAGGACCTTCACTCTTGGAGTGCGGGACACCATCATGTAGACTCTCTCCCTTTTTACATACATTCTAGGATAGCAAAAGAAAACAAGTAGCGTAAACCACACGCACGCAAGGCACGTGCGACATGTTGAAGATTCATATTAGATAGAAAAGAAATCAAAAAGAATCCAGTGGGGTAAAGACACGACAGGATCTGTGTCCTACGCCGATGTCCTGCCAACAGGGCGCCCCTCTTGGACAAGAAACAACGAGTAGGAAGGCAGGCAGAAACAGACAGACTTACACACTCACTTCTCATTTTACCTCAATACCAACAACCGTCTTCCACTCAAGCTCTTCGTCTCGCCTCTTCGCGTCTCTTCGCACACGACCGTGATCCTCGCCATCCAACGCTTCCTCGCTCTACGCCAGACCAGCGCTCATCTCGCTTGGTCCTTCGGCTGCGCTGTGCCAAGTCGTTACACTGAAAGCCTCGTTGAGCATTTTAGCCCTGATCGAAAGCTTTCGACGAAAACCCCGAATATTTCACTTGGTTCACTTTATTAGGAAACCCAAGCCAAATTGGCACCTCACATTCGGTTGGCACCTCATGGTTCGCTTATATAGCAAAGTCCGAGCCAAACTGGCACATTGTTAAGGTCTGAGAGCTGAACCGAAATGACTTGAAGTTTGTATGATGACGTGCCTGTTTAGGGACCGAAGATCGCTGCAACTTCAGTGATTACTTCAGCTTCAACACCAACAACAACAAGCAACTTTGACGGCGCTTCTACTAGACAGACAAGAAGCTTCACTACTTGCACACTCAGGAAGTCGATTGAGGAGGTATCAAGTGCACAAATAATATCTTTTGATTCGAGCACGTGAATAAAAATGACAAGCTATGTGAGTGAATCTGGCCTCAGCAGCGTCCTGTATGAGCTCCCGACTGTATCCGCTTTGACTTCGTCCTTTCGATCGGAGTAGGTGCGTCCTGTCCGGAATGGTGTCGTATGATGAGATAGTCGCCAAGTGTCAAGCTGGTGAAGTGTATTCACGCCCAAAAGGGTTCACTGACAACAATGGGGACTCGTTATGTGCGCGGTTGGACCACAGCCGTGAATCTCGCTTGTGAAATGGCTTGTATTTAATACGAGCTGAAAGATTCGACAGCCCAAAAGAATCAAGCGAACGCCCCTTGATAAAACTGCATCTGTGGACAGTTGTGGAACTTCGTCATGGATATAAAGGGCTCTCTGCATTTACATTCGCTCACTTCATGCAAAGGAGTCTCGTCAGGATTGCAACAACACTTTTATTGAATCCATGAAGCTTCATATACGAAAGATGCTTGAATGCGGAAAGAGAAAGGATCTATGCGAACACGAACCACGCCAACAACGAAGTAGCCACAACATGGGCTGTAGCCACAGTGTACATGGCTGCGCCAGATGGAGCATCAAGAGCTGGACAACTGTCGCACAGAATAGTCGCCTCCGAACTTCCCACGTCTCCGAGCGCTTTGCTGTCAGCCGCACATTGCGTGCAGGAATTGCCTACGCAACCGTAATTACACACACACGAGCCGCCCACACAGACGGCGTTCTTGCTGGCTCCGCAGTTCACATTGTCGCAGTCACCTCCGTCGCAGTACTTGCCCTCCACCCCGGTGTCGCACAAGCACGTGCTGTCGTCTTGGCACGTACCAGCGTCTCCACACGCAGTCTTGTCGCCAGCAGTACAGATCTCGCACTGGGGGCCGGTCCAACCAGCGTAGCACACACACAGACCGTCGGTGCATTTCCCATTTCCAGCACACGTGCTGGTACACTCAGCGAATTTTTCCAGCGTTGTGTCAAGCGACGTATTCAGCAGCGGAGCCAGTAGTTCCACTCGTTCAGCAATTGGCGTCTTCCAGTCGTCCATGACGAGACCTCCTGTGTCTGCCGACTGTGGGTTGAACGCCCAGTAGAACGAGCCGATCTTGTTGTCAGTCAGGTACGCGCTCAGCGTGGTCGCCCACTTCTTGTCATTTCCCGTCATTTTGGCTCCCCAGGCGCCGACCACCACAGCGTTTCCTGTCTGCTTCGGGGCGAAGCCAAAATACGCATCCCACAGATCAGGCATGTTGTCTGGAAAGGACGTGTCGACCCACCATGGCGACTTGAAGTCTACGCCAGGCGAGATGACGTGCGGGCTGTACACCAGTCTCTCCATGTTCTTGAGCTTGACTGGATAGTCCTTGGCACCCTGCAGCGAGCCGCCAGCTTGCCCCCACGAGAGCGTGGAGCCCTTGATGTTGGTCTGCACGCCTTCCACGAAGATCAGCATACGCTCGCACTTTGCCAGTACGGCGTTTCCGATTGTAGCAGCTGCGAGGCGCCAGTCGGTGGATTCGTCTCCTGAGCCCCAGGTCGCTGTCCCCTTTGGCTCGTTCTTGATGTCGATGCCAAACACGTTCCACGTCGCTGGGTTGGTGCAGTAGCGCGTCGCGAGCTTTTCGAGCGCGGGGATGATCTTCGCCGGTTCGGCGACGTCAGGGAAATCTGGCTCGGCCGCTTCGATGCGGTGGCTGTCAAAAAGCACAAGAAGGTTGCGCTTGCGCGCCTCGTTCACGAACACGTCCAGCAGTTCCAGGTACGTCTTTCCCGCGAGCGACGGCGTACCAGCGGTCTGGTCGTTGCTCACCTCCGGATTGTTGATGACCGAGTCCATGGCGAGCGGCAGGCGGATGGCGTTGAACCCGTTCTCTTTAAACATGTCGAGCGCCGTCTCGATCGACGTGCCGTACGGCCAAATCCCCTGTACGACGCCCTCGATCGTCTCTGCAAACAGCAACACGCATAAAAAACACACCCGAGTCAGTTAGTACATTTGCAATCGACATTGGGTCGCGAGCAGTATCGCAAAATTATCAAAAAGCGTACCGAAGCCAAACCAGTTGATGCCCTTGATGTAGAACGGCTCGTCGTTTGCGAGCAGCTGGCCCTTGACAGAGCGGAACTCGATGAACGATGACGAGGAGGAGGAAGAGGCGGCAACGGTGGCGACAGGCGGCGCGACGGTTCCAGCGGAGGACGACGAGCCCGCGGCGGCGGCGGAGGCGGAGGCCGACATCGCCGTTGCGAGCACAGCGACGACCGAGAGCACGGCGGTGCGGCGGATCCAGCGCGCGACGTTCATCTCGTGTCGTTCTCTTAGGTGCTTTCTTTGCTGCTGCTGCTGCTTCTACTAGCGGGCCGAGGCTTTTCGCGAGTGAGCGAGTGAGCTGAACGTCTCGGCTCTGGAGCGAGTGGCCGTAAACATTTAGCGCCAGTAGTAAAATGAGTGGAGCCAGGGTTTTACTTGAAATTTGTATGGCTAGGTTGCTGAATGTATGTACAGCTGATTCAGGTGCAAACGCGAAATTTTCCTTCTGAGGATTGGATGCACTGGGAAACCTCCAGCCAACAGACTTCTGCGGGAACACGTGCGCATGAGGGATTAACCGGTTGGTCGTTATAATGCCACCTAAGGCGAGGATAAAAGTCATCTGATTTGTATCCTCCTACCTCATGTGTTTGCCAACCTCTTCCGTTTCCTATTCTGCGATAAATAGCAAGGTGCCACACTCCACAAAATGGCGTTTGCATCTTCGTGACCACGCTAAGATGCGAGACGTGCTGTAGTCCTTTGACATCACTCCCACTCAAAGACTAAGCTGCCTTTCGGACGCGCTAGTCAGTGGCTCATACCGGTTGCACTGTGGCACACGCAGACAGCAGGGAGCGCACCCGAAACTCTTCAAGAATCGTGTAGTCCACACAAACCGTTATGTTTCAATGGGTGCTTGCAAATTACAAATGCGACAGACTTCATGACTTCTTTTCATTAGTGGAAAATAGTCGATTGATAAACTGATTGGACTAATATTAAATGCAGCTTTTGTAAAATCGAGTCAGATCATCGCTGTAATTTACGTTTCACTGTATCACTTTTCAGTCGTATCGTACCGTATCGTCTATCAATCACAAGATCGCCTGCTTCAACATGGAGCTAGCCATCACAGTGTCAGATAGCCAGATAGTCAACAAGCCATAATCCAAACAGCACCACCCTACGCGACCACATTCATTTGGCGCGCGACCAGCGACTTGTAGACGCTGTTCGGGATCTCCATGAGCTGGTGGTGTGTGCCCTGCTCCACGATCGCGCCGTCCTGCGTCACTGCAATCAGATCGGCGTTGCGGATCGTGGATAGGCGGTGGGCCACAATGATGGTAGTGCACTGTTTGAGCGCCAGCAAGCGGTCCAGTGACTCCTGTACCACGCGCTCGCTCTCGTTGTCGAGTGCGCTCGTCGCTTCGTCCAACAGCAGTACTTCCGGGTCACGCAGGATGGCTCTTGCGATGGCGATGCGCTGCTTCTGACCGCCCGAGACCTGCGCGCCGCGGTCGCCCACTTGCGTGCCGTAGCCATCTGGGAAGTTGCAGATGAAATCGTGCGCATTCGCTTTCATTGCCGCATCAACGATGTCGTCGCGCGTAGCGCCTGGTTTGCCCATGGCGATGTTATCCGCAATCGTTCCTGAAAAGAGCACAGGCTCCTGGCTCACGAGCGAGATCCGCTCGCGAAGCCACGTGACGTTCAGATGGCGGATATTCTTGCCATCAAGAGTGACGCTGCCGGCGGACGGGTCGTAGAAGCGCTCCAAGAGCGAGATCGCCGTGCTCTTCCCGCTCCCGCTGGCGCCGACCAACGCGACGGTCTGTCCGTGGGCGACCTTCAGATTATAGCTCTTGTAGATCTGCGAGTCGGGGCGAGACGGGTACGCGAAAGCGACGCTTTGGAACTCGATCTCTCCTTTCAGACTGCTGGGGGTGTCTCCTGTCGACGCCGTCGAGTCGATCTCCGGCACTCGGTCGATGATCTGGAACACGCTCTGCACCGCCTTCTTGGCTTTCGAGGAGTCGGTGAGGTTTTGCGCCGCCATGCCGACCGCGAAGGTGCTCAGCACCAGCACCATCATCACCATGAACATGTCCTCGAACGTGATGGTGCCTTTCGACACCCACTTGCCGCCTAGCCAGAACAAGAACGCGATGCTGATGTACATCGCACCTTGCGAGACGCCGAACGTGATGCCACCAACAACGCCGATCTTGATGTCTGCGCTCTTCGAGACGTCGAGGAACCTGGTGTAGGACAAATTAATCGCTTGCTCCATGCTGAATGAAGCGACTGTGCGAATGGAGCTGATCGCCTCCGAGAGTAGCGAGCCAGCCGCAATGTCTGCGTTGTTGTTTTTGCGGTTGTTCAGTTTGCCCGTCTGCGCTTCGGATTGAACGAGCGCGAAGAGCATGATCACCGGGAGCATCGCGAGTGCCGCCAGCGACATCTGCCAACTGTAGTAGAAGCAGATCGCGAGGCCGATACCGAGAGTCGTGATGTTGACCAGCCCTTGGTTGAGCGTTTCCGATGTGATCGCCTGCAGCGTGGCGGAATCCGTGGCGAGCCGTGACACCAGCGCTCCAGACGTGTTTTCGTCTAGATCAAACCACCCAATCTCCTGCTCCAGCATCGCCTTGAACGTCTTGTAGCGCACGCGTGACACGAGGTTCTGCGATGCCACTGCGAATCCGTAGTGCTGCACGACAATGGACATCCCGAAGAGAACGCCGAGGATGATGAAGCCCAACGACCAGTAGCGTGCGTCTGCGCGCATCTCACTCGGAGTCTTCTTCACGTCGAAGAGCAGCACGATGATCTTGGTCAGGATGACGCCCCACAGCGGGAACACTGCGGCATTCACCACGGCCCCAAAACTGCCAAGCACGAAGAACTTCCACTCGGGGCTGCTCATCTTCCAGATGCGAGATGCTGGGACCTTGTATACCTCCTTCTCTTCCACTTCGCCTTTTTCAGCATCGAGCACGAGCTGCTTCTCACTGTGGATGCTCGCCCGGCTGTCTGCTTCAACCTCAATGTCGCTCCACTTTGCTGGCGAAACTGGATGGAGCTCGCTGGACTCAAGAGTTTGGGTGTCCACTGTATCGTGTGCGGCGCCTCTGGTATTAGCTCGGCTCTGCGCTTCGACCAGGTTTTTGTAATGCCCATCACGAATTGCCATGAGCTCGTCGTGCGAGCCAACCTCAACGATCTTTCCTTCGTTGTGCACTGCGATCCGACTCGCACCCTGGATGGTCGACAGACGGTGCGCGATGATGATCGTGGTTCGCTTTGATGAAGCGAGCAGTGAATCAAGCGACTCCTGTACGGCACGCTCACTCTCCGTGTCGAGCGCACTCGTAGCTTCGTCCAACAGCAGGATGGGCGGATTCTTGATGATCGCGCGAGCGATCGCAATGCGCTGCTTCTGACCGCCGGAGAGCTGCGCCCCGCGCTCGCCCACCTCCGTGTCAAAGCCACGAGGGAAAGACATGACGAACGAGTACGCGTTTGCTTTTCTCGCCGCTTCGTGCACTTCCTCGTCGGTCGCAGTGGGCGACCCATGGCGGATGTTTTCCAGGATCGAAGTCGCAAACAGCGCGGGCTCCTGTCCGACAAGACCGATCTGCTGGCGCAGCCACTTGACGTTGAGCTCCCGAATATCTACACCGTCGACTTTCACAGACCCTGACTGTGGATCGTAGAAGCGCTCGAGCAGCGATACGATCGTGCTCTTCCCGCTGCCACTCGGACCTACGAGCGCCACAGTCTCTCCAGCCTCGATTTCCAGCGAGTAGCCGCTGCACACGTTCACCTCCGGACGGGACGGGTACGCGAAAGAGATGTCGGAGAGGGAGATAGCACCAACGACCTTCTCCAGAGTGCGTCCTTTGACGTCCAGCGGATCGATCTCAGACTCTTGGTTGATCACTCGGAACACGTCGTACGCACACGTTCTGGCGGCGTAGATCGCTTGCACACTCGGCCCCGCCTGTCCGAGTGCCATGGCGCCCATGATGATCGCGAAGAAGATCGTGATCACTTTGCCGCCATCGTAGCAGCCATTGTCCGTGCACGGAGTGCCGTTGAGTTGGTCCTTGGAGATCTGGACCGCACCAAAGTAGAGCCCAGCGGCGTATGTGCAGTAGATGGTGAAGAACATGATACCCATGCCCCAGCCGACCGCGAAGCCCTTCTTGATTCCCGCGTTCGTCGATTTTTCTAGCGCGGCGCCATATTTCTCAACAAAGTGCGAGATTGAGTTGAACATGTGCACCGTGCGTATATTGCTGAGCGCCTCCTGCGCGATCGCGCCTGCCATGCCGTACGACTCGATGCCCGTCTGCGTGGCAGCAGCCATGAATTTCATCGACACGAATGCCGTTGCCGCGATGAGTGGCGTGAACGCGAGCAGCACGAGCGCCAGCTCCCAGCCTTTGATGAGACCGATGACGATGCCAGCGAGACCCATGGAGAGGAAGTGCAGGCCGTCGCCGACTTTGCGGCCCATGCCCTCCTGCATCGTGACCGTGGAGTCTGCGACGCGCGTGGCCAGCTGTTTGGAGTCGTTTAAGTCGAACCAGCCGACGTGCTTGGTCAGGATCGCGCTCACGTACGCGCTGCGGATACGCTTGGCTTGGCGAGACGCCGTGAGAGACCAGCAGGCGACCTGGATGAAACCACAGGCGATCATGCCAAGGCCGACCCAGACGAAGTTGAGTGCGACTGAGTTGACGTTCTCTCGCAGTGTGGCTCCGTCGGGTAAGTTAGTAGGGTTGAACGCGTTCATGACGTTGCCGATCAGCACGATCTGCACGGGCTGTCCGAGTCCGGCAGCCAGCGCCCCGATGGTGCCGACCGCCATGAGCAGCTTGTCCATGCTGTCGGCGTACGTGAAGAGTGTCGACAGTGGCATGATGTGCGCTTCTTGGGCGTCGGGCGAAGGGTTCAAATCGCCAGACGCAGTGGGCTTCTTCCGCTGTCCGCGCTTGGAGGCAGAGCCCTTGGGCGTCTGCAGCTCCGCATACGCGGCAGACGGCGACGGATCTTTCATGACGGGGACGAAGTTTCTATCCTATTCGGTGAGCTGTCTGTCGCCTTCTGGGGAAATCTGGAACTGAGTGCGTGAGTGAAGCGTAGCGGGAAAGCTGACAGCCTGCCGACGCGCCTGCCTGCTGCAACTCGCCGTCGATGCGGTCGCCAACCAGTCGGCGCATCTTCATCATCCACAGCTCGAGCTCTACAACCTTGATCTCATGTGAGCATGAACGCGCGCTTGCTTTCTGACAATAGGTACAGTGGTACGCAAATGAGCAACGTGATCCATCGAAAACACTCAGCAGTCACAGTGATAGGCTAAAATGGAGTCACAAACGGTTTTCAGCCAATAGCTGCAGCTTTCACTTTTGCGTTGACTGGTTTCCGAGTTTGACGAATCAATAAGCAATACCGACGTGATTTGCAGCATACCGGTATTCATCGCTGAATTAGAGCTGATGCAATCTGGAATTAGAGCACTTGAAATAGCATTGTAGTAGTACTCTTTATTTTAATGAAAGAGTGCTACGAGGTGATTGACTCGCAGTACTTTTTAGTGCTACACTAAAGTAGAGGAAGCATGCAAAAAAAAGTTAAGCACTTCGTTTCTGCAACACGTTTTTCACCACAGCTGGCCAGGTGTCCGTCACGGTCTGGATGAACACAAGGGGCTTGCAGTTACCCGACTCGAAGCCGCTGCGCGCGATAAAGAGCCCGAGCACGGTCTGGAGTACCGAGCCCGTGTCGTCGAGTGTGGTGAGGAAGCACTGCGAGGCCAGCAGTGAGCTTTGCACCATAGTTTGAAACAATCCGTAGATAGGACGCTTGAGCAAAAAACTGGGCTTTCGCTGGTTGTTTTTTGCCCCAGCAAGCCACCTGCTTTTTGGATCTACCGATAGATCTTCAGCAAAGCATGGATAATTGGAGCAGTGTGCTTTCAATGATTTTACCAGTTCCAGTACCGGTATTCTCTTCTCTTTTCCACACAAATTCGTTTTGACAGAATGTTGACGAAATGTAGGAGACTCGGTCGATATTTTGTTATCAACTGTATAGCACAAGCGAGAAATGGGCGAGTGGAAGGCGCCATTCCTGGGCATCATCTTCCGTTTTTCACGTGAACGAGCAGCAGATCCAGCAATGAGCAAGCGCGTCGTGTTCCTGCTCTACGTGCTCCTACTGGCGGCCGTGGCGGCGGCGCAGGACCTCTACGAGGTGCTGGGCGTCTCGGCATCCGCTACCCCCTCGCAGATGAAGAAGGCGTGCGTTTACCTTTCGCGCTTTCTCTCTCTTCCTTCTTGCGCGATCTTTTCCACTTTGACTGACCATTTAGGTGGCTTTATGGCGAATGTCTTGATGCATGTAGCTACCGCAAGCTGTCACTCAAGTATCACCCGGACAAGCAGACGGCGGAGACCCGCGAGAACGTGCGCGAGCAGTTCGTCAAGGTCACCAACGGTAAATGGCTCTTACGCTTTGTGGTGTGTGTCGTGAAGTGCTGGGCTAAAGCGACTTGTGACCTATTGTCTTGTTGGATTCAGCGTACCGCGTGCTGTCGGACCCTGCGCGTCGCGAGAAGTACGACGTGTACGGCATCGCGGACGAGCAAGAGTTCAAGTGAGTGTTTGTGATACTGGTGCTAAAGCTACACGTGTCCAACAGCAGACTAATGTACAAATGCGCTTGTCCAACGTAGGAACTTTGACGAAGCGCTGCGTTTCTCGCACGAGGGCGTGGAGGACTCACTTGTGAACTGGATTGGACTGCTCGCAATCGTTGCCGTCGGCGTCGTGCCGATCGTAGTCATGCAGCGCAACCGCACCAAGCCTGTGAAAAAGAGACGTGAGGTATTTCTGTAGGGGTCACCAACGGTGGAGGCAAATTTCCAGAACGGCAGTCGCACTAACAAGCGCATTTGTGTATGCTTCTGTCATTCGTTCAGGCCTTGCGAAGCCTCGCCAGAAATAAGCTCACGACGTCATCCAACAAGTCCTACAAGGAGGACTTCACGGCCAAGCGACGCCAATATGTGAACGACCCGGCGCTCGGACGTGAGTGAATGTGTCTTTCATGCATGCGTGTGTTGGTTGGTGCCTGTGTTTGCTGTGGATATGAATCTGATAGGGTCCATTTGTGGTGTTGGTGCTGTTTTGCAGATGATCAGTAGAAAGAGAGCGATCGTGAAGCACTACGGTAGAGTTCTAGTCAACAGAGCAATTAGGGACTGACTACCGAACGTTAGTGTTTTGGGCAAATTGGTCAAACGCTTTTGTGTCCTCAGACAAACTCTCTTTCTTGTTTCATATCATCACGTTTGTCGTTCGATTTCTCAAACATCACGGCGCATGAGCCACCCCACTTCACTCATCTACACACAACAGCTTTTTGCTTTTCCCTCTCGCAGTCTCAGTCGCGTGGCTGCTTGGCGGCGTCGTCGATGATGGAAAAGTACACCTGTGGCTTCTTCTGCTCGGTCTCGTACATGCGCTCGGTCGTGTGGGCCAGGCGCAGCGCCATGTCCTCGTCCCAGTGGTTCGCCTGGAACTGGATCGAAATCGGCAGGCCGCGCGAGTCGTAGCCGATGGGCACCGCCACACCAGGGACGCCAATGAGATTGCCGTACAAGCTGAAGCGGAAGATGTCGCCCAGTAGCGCCGCATTGAGCGTGCCAGCTTCGTGGACCTCTGGTTGGATCTCCGGGGCCGTCACACCAGTCGTGGGCGTCACGAACACGTCCACTTTACTGAACACGCGCTCTTGGAACTGGCGCAGCGCAAACGCGCGCACTTTCTGCGCCGCGAGGAAGTCGAGTGTCGAGAAGCTACGCGAGTACGTCAGCACGAGCTGCACCTCCGGCGACATCTCCGAGAAGCGCGAGTAGTACTTGTCAAAGCTCGCCGCGAACTCCGAGCCGATAACGATGCTGTGCGCCACATGGATCGCCGCGAGGTGGTCGAGCTTCGTCTCGATGAGCTCCGCGCCGCGCGCCTTGAGCGCTTGGAGCGCTTTCTCGACCGCCTGCGCCACCTCTGGCGCCGAGTGGTTCGAGTAACTGCCGAAGTAGCCGATCTTGACGCCCTTGAGGCTGCTCGTGTCTTCGAACGAGTGCAAGTCCACCTTTGGCTGCGAGAGGCTACGCGGAAACGCCTCGTCACCGCCGCTCATGACCGCGTAGCCGATCGCGGCGTCGCGCACCGTGGCGGCGATGGGGCCGATTTGGCACACGGACGGACAGTCTTCCAGGATTGGCGGCACGCGCTGGAAAGTCGGTTTGATGCCGACGACGCCACAGAGACCAGCAGGGATGCGAATGGACCCACCGCCGTCAATACCGAGCGCGAGCGGCGCGAGACCAGACGCCACGAGCGCCGCTGAGCCGCTGGACGAGCCACCCGTGTGGTGGTTTGGATTGTACGGGTTGCGCACCGTGCCGTAGTGCATGTTGTAGCCCGTCACGCCCGCGCCGATTTCGTGCATGTTGGTCTTGCCCAGGATGATAGCGCCAGCCGCGCGTAGGCGAGCGATCACCGTGCTGTCTTTGGTTGCCACGCCAGTGTCAACGCCGAGAAACGACGTCCCGGCGGTTGTGCGGTGGCCCTCGATCTGCGTCTCATCCTTGATCCCCACCGGGATGCCATCCAGCACGCCGAGCGGCTTGCCCTCCGCGTAGCGCTGGGAGGACGCTCGCGCTTGCTCGAGAATGAGGTCGTCATGCTTCTCCACGAAGAGCCGCATCGGGAACTCACTC
Source organism: Globisporangium cylindrosporum (assembly GCA_038050675.1). NCBI lineage: Eukaryota > Oomycota > Peronosporomycetes > Pythiales > Pythiaceae > Globisporangium > Globisporangium cylindrosporum. Next base: position 26,075 of record JALBZD010000200.1, on the reverse strand, counting down.
TTCTCGTTCGCCTCGACAGCGGCGAGCACCGCGCGCGCGACCTGCAGCGGCGTGAGCTCCCCCGATGCGTATCGCGACGTGTAGTCCGCAATGGACCACTGCTTGAACTTGGATGCGTCCTTGACGTCGCGGACGCCCTTGCGACTGAACTCCTCCAGCGACAGCGGGGACACAGGTTCCTTGGCAGACGTCATTGGGTCCATGTACGGGTTGTAGAGCGGCATATCCGGAATCGAAGACGCGAAGCTACAGAGCCGCAGAAGGGGCAGAGACGTGTTAGGTTAGCTAAGTCACTCACTTGTGAGTCTCTGTCCCATGGAATGACTGAATTATGATATTTCACCTGCGCACTTCAAGGACATTGTTGTCCTTGCGCAACACTCCTGTGAGGATCCGGCCGACTACCGGAAGGCGGATCAGCTGCGCCAGCATCTGAGATGGTCATCAAGCACATAGCAAGCAGTTGAGTCAGTGTCTCGCTTTCTTCATACTAATAATACGCATGAGCGCGCTCACCTTGAGGGGCTTGCCGAAGAGCTGCGGGGACTCGAGGTTGACGAGGTCGTAGCCGCCCGCGGCCATTTGTACGTGCTGCTGCTTAAGCTGCTGAAAGCTGGGGAGGGTCTCCGTCTCACCCAGCAGCAGCAGCGCGCCGAAGAGCGCCACCGCGGCCGCGAGCACCAGGGAGATCTGCATTCGGCTTGCTGTCTGGAGGCTGCTTGAACGTGTGTGACTGATTGTCGAGTGGGCGGGAAAGAGAGAAGACGTGAGCAAGAAGAGCTCACGTTCTTCCTCACTTCAAAGCGTGTAAACAACTAACTTTGGCAAACAGGCGAAAAATACTGCAAGCACCAGAACAACTACGCGAATTGTCTTCGACCTATGCTTTCCCTTGGCGCTTGCTTGATTCTCAGAACGTGTCGGAAGCTGATAAACGTGACCAAATTTGCAGCGCCCCACACAACGGACCCGAGACCCCGACTTGCACTTCTGCAGTGCTTGGACACTATCGGATACTACCCGCGAAATGGACGACGTGACTCGATGGCCAGCCAACGCCAGTTAATGGAGCAAGTAGCTTTAGGATATCGAGCTCGTGTGTACCCTCCCGGCGAGCCTAATAACTTTGCCTTCTTGTGCGCAAGCGTACAAGCAGCTGCCAAAGATCGACGACTTCAGCTTCCTCGCGACATTTCTCGAGCAGAGTTTGTTCTTCGACCGCGTGGACTTTCGCGCAATCCTCGTCGTGTCCTTTGGAGTCCGCCAACAACGAGATACTGTCAAGGTTGCTGAGCATCAGATAACTCTCTCCATTTGTCATGCGAACCGGTCACCCGCATCGCTTATCCTCTGCCGTACAATACAGTTGGCACTTGAGACTGGCGACTCTCAATGATCTTTTGGATAATTACGTTCAAGGCAATAGCGAGCGTGGGGTGCGCGAAGCCATCATATCGCTTGACGGAAGCCCAGGAACCCCGAGGGAGTCAAATGCACATGGATCACCCGATCGACGATGTCTGCAGCGTCCATTAGTGAAAGCTCCACCACGCCGCTCGCCACGGAGTAGAGTTTGAAGGCTTTGGTGCAAATACGTGTGAAAGGCTTCTTCTCTCGGCATCCTTTGCGGAAGTGTTGACGCGAAAACGCCCATCTCTTGGCAAGGGTGGGACTTCAACCCGCGAAAAGGCATACCCTAATCAGCACGATGCCGCCCTTCCATGAGCCACGGGTCCGATAAACCTGTATAAATGATTGGGTTTGTCAGGCTGACACTTTCTCTTTCAAGTGAGTGGCAAACTGGCTGACTGGAACAGATTATCATCCAACAGCGCCGCTGCCAAGAAGATGCCGTCGCTCATGCGGTCCTCGTCATCCGCTGTGGGGGCCACGCCGCTCGCCACCCCCGCTGCGTTGTCCTTTAGCTCGGTGGCGTCACAGGCCGCGGCCATGAACACGTTCCGCTCGCGCCTGATGTCCCCGTCGCCCGCGAGCAGCGTCGCTGACACGGAGGAAGAGCTCGACTTGTCCACTGCGTCGCTCCCACCGCTGGCTCCTCCTCCTCCTCATGCAGCCGGTCAAGCGCACGCGTCACACGGCCGTCACCACGCGTGCGACTCGTGCTCGGAGCTAGAGACCGAGTTTGCGGCAGCCGTGCTCTTCGTTGAGACCTACAACGGTGCGTGTCAATGCCGATCAAGCATTTGGAGCTCAGGATAACATCAGTAATAGCATTTAATAAGTATCGACGATTCTTATTGTTTCACAGGTCCGCATCGCATCCTGACGCAGGAGAACTCGTCGCCAAAGAAGGACTTTTACGCGTTCTACCAGCAAGCGACCGTCGGCCCCTGCTCGATGCCAGCGCCGCCCATGGGGCTGAACAAGACGGAGACTTCCAAGTGGTTCGTAAACATCGTCACACATCTTTCTACTCATTAGAGTAGCATAAAAGCTAACAGCAGTGTTTCTTTCCTGGTCCGCAACAACAGGGAGAAATGGCGCAGCCTCGGCCAGATGACCCGCCATGAAGCCATGAAGCGCTACACGACAGCGCTAGACAACCTCGTGGACGACTGGCGCCGGAGCGCGAACGTGCGCAATCCCTCGCTCTACCGCAGCACCAGCGGCGCGTCGTCTGTGGGCGAAGTAGGCGTAGCTACGCTGGCCACTGCCGCGGCAAATGGAAATGTAGGTCGACGCTATGATGTAATGTTCGCATTGTTTATCTGGGGCTGATTCTCAATGCGCTTGCTCAACCAGATCCCAAAGCGAAGCACGAACATGTTTGAGCGCCTTCCTCGGATCTACGACGAGCTAGGCGAGCTGCAAGACCGCGTCGAGGAGGAGACCAAAAAGCGCGACGAGCTCGAGGCGCATCTGCTCAACTTCACGAGAGAATACGTACGTGTTCGCTGTCGTGATTTGTGAGTTTTATCGATCTCTTACGACATGATGGTCTGACTGGTTGTGTGTTCGCTTTGCACAGAGAGGGATGATCACTCGAGAGATGGAGCAGGTGGACCAAATGCGCGGCCACCTGACGTCGCTTGTCAAGACGCTCGAGGACGATGTGACGAGCCACCACGTGAGCTGAAACCTGCAGATGCTGTTGGACTGGTACTCCCTCGAGCCAATTTGCTCATCTTGTTTGTGCTGTCTGTCTATGCAACTGGACAGAATGAGCTCCAGCGTGTGTCCGCTCGCCAGCAAGCGATGCTGGTGCTGGTCGAGAACTCCGTGTTTCTCGCCATGGAGTTGCGCGCGCGCCAGGTGTTCCAGATCGTGCGCGGATGGGTCCGCAACAAGAATGTCCGCCGCGTGCTGCTCGCCTTCTTCCTGTTCCGTGTCTGGAACTTTTTGCGTCATCGCCGCCTGCCGCAGATCTTCGCGCAGCTGCTTATCCGCTGGCTCGCAGCTCTCTCGTCTCTCGATGCGCCACCGCTGCCGTCTCAGCAGCGCGCTATGCTTCGTAATTAAAAAAACGCGAACGAGCGTAAGGTGTGTGTTTCGATGTAGAGAAGCATAGAATCGAAGGGAAATTGCTCCAGTCTTTTGTTTTTAATCGTATCAACAATGCTGTATGTGCATTGGGAAAATGATCATTGGTGTTGAATTTGTATAGCCTTGAAAGAGTGACTAATCCCCAGAACGATCATGAGAGAAAAATCTCAGCAACCAACTGCACTCAGCTAGCGACGCGTGACGGCTGCCTGGTAGCTGTCCCAGCACTCAAAGTGCACTTTACCGAGACCGCTGGTCAAGTCGTAGAAGCGACCATCGAATCGCCCCGGGATCTGCACAACAGGCTGGCTGCAGTGCACGCACTTCGGTGCGACCGACATCTGGTAGTTGTCCCAGCACTCAAAGTGGACCAGCTGCTCGTCCTGGATCTTGTAGAAACGACCATCGAAGCGTCCTGGGATCTTGATCACGGCTTCTCTGCAATGCACACAGCGTTTCGCTGTGCCCAGTTGATACGCCTCCATGCACTCGCCGTGCACTTTGCCACCCGTGATCTCGTAGTATTTGCCGTCGAAGCGACCGGGGATCGCAGCAATCGCCTGTCCACAGTGGATGCATTTCTCAGCGACGCGAATCTGGTACGCGTCAATGCACTCTGCGTGCACAGTCGCACCGTCAGGTAGCGTGTACATGCGACCAGAAAACTTGCCGTCGACCACTTCGATTCGCAAGTGGCAGTCGACACACACAGGGGTGTTCCGCTCGCGGTAGATGTCCACACACGTGTCCTTACAGACGCGATCAACTTGAGTGTGACCGTTTTCGGCGTGCGTAAAAGTCCGGAACGTTCCGGAGAGCGCTTTCTGGCAAACAACGCAGATTGGCAGCGACGAAGTATCGGAAATCGGCACGATCGCTGTTGGCTTGGTGCTGAAAAGAGTTAGCGAGTACTCGAGCGCGTACGGGAGGCAGCCATCGTATGTGGCAGGGATCACGACAAACGGCTTCCCGGGTTCAAGGCCTGGACAATCCAGCGACGTCTCGAGCAGACAGCTGCGGTTCGAGATGAACGTTCCAGTAGCGATGACGTCATGGGACAAGTCGATCTTTCGCTGCATACGTTCGCCGTTTTTGAGCACCACAGGCGCGATGTACGCTTGGTATTCATTCAGCATCTTCATGCGTCGTGACGGCTGTTCGAGGTGAATTGCAAGCTCACAGCCTTGGGTAGCAGGTGAGAAAAGCTGGTATTGAGGGTTCAGATGCATGGCTTCGCGCCCGCCGCTCGTGATTCCACTCCACTGACCCGACACGATGTGGACGCTCAAAGCCGGACTGATCGGGTTACCGAGTCCATCCGGAACAGATCGGAAGTTGTACAAGTTTCGCGACTCGATGATATTGCTGAAGAAACAGTAGAAGGCGCTGAAGTCCATCCAGTAGCTCTGGTCCTCTCGGAACTGGAACCCACACTCAACTTTCTGGTTTCTCGAGAACGAGTGCCACTTCGGGTCTTCGCTCGACCACGCTCCACCCCACTTGTCAGGCTGCGAATGGGTTCCAACGCCCCAACTGTTGCGCAATTGCACCAAGCGAACGTACTCTCCTTTGTAATCGAGCTCCACGAGCTTCATCACACCGTACGCAAACGACTTGCGCAGTCCTTTCGGAAGATCCATCTCGACATCTTCATTGCTGCAGCCAATAAGCGATCCGGACTGGAGAGAGTTGTTGATAGCGTGCCACGCCTCATCTTCGCTTGGGAATTTTTCTTGGAGCTTGAAACTTGCTGGCACGCCGCCATACAAATCTTGTAGACAGTAGGACTCTTGTCCGCCAATAATCACCTCGTAGCCACCGTGAAGTTTCGCGTACGCCTTCTCAACAAGAAGTGACCAGATCTCGAACTTCCCGTTGCTTCCGGTAAAGGATCCAAATACAGGCTTCCCAAATTGACTGCATGGAATGTAGTCGTCGATCACAACCACGCGACTGCGATTGTTGCGCCAAAAGCGAACCGCGTACACGCCTTCATCGTTGTACTGCTGCTCTCGCGGGAACATCGATACTACTTCGACGCGATCAGGCACTATCAAGTCTCCATCCAACTCTGGGAACAACTGAGCCAGAGCGTTCGGTGACGTCGAAAGAACGGACAAAGCGCCGAAGAGGTACGAGTCAGCCAAGCGGCCTACACGCAGGTCACCTGGAGCAATCCCGACACCAGAAACACGACTCGCATTACCGTCTTCACGCGAGCGGTCAAAGAGACAAGTCCCTTGCGCCTGAAAGTATACTGGCACGAGCACTGACACACGAGACACGATACCAGCTTCCGAGCCATCCACGCGGTATCCAGATCCGTCACCCACACCAGAGAATGTCAGAGGCTTGTAATGATCCAGCAGACTCTTCCCCCACATCAGATCAAATCGTTGGAGCCCGTCTTGCACGTATTCGCTCAGATGAGTGATCATGTTCTTCGTGAGCAGCAGCAGGTGGTCGCGCTTGCGCTTGTTCAGACCCGTACTAACCGCTTCCTTCGCAATCTGCAGAAAACTCGAATCGACACTCGTGCCATTTTGACGGATCACCTGCAAGATGCTCTCGGCCTCAGCAGGAGACTTGATTGCCATCGAACACACCAGCTTCTTGGCATCATCCAGCATCGTGATTTCCACATACCTGTTGCGAATAAACAAAGCATCATCAGCAACTCTTCATGCCACGATCGAAAAAAACACAGTGTCACGTACGCTGTTTCGTTGAAAAAGTCGCTCACGCGCTTCCACTTCCAGATGTAATCTTCAAGATGCGGATACTTCTTGTTGTTCACGTCGCGATAGAGCGACGACGCATCAGGCGGGAATTGCGGATCTACCAGATGTGAACACCAAAATACAGACATTAGCTTACATTGTTGGAACTTGTGGTTGCAGGAACAGAGATCTGGAGCCTACCTGTGAACTTGGTTCCGCTCTGGCGATGCTTGCGGAGCATTTGGAGCCACTCGCCGTTATCAGGAAGCGTTCGCGCATCGTAGTAGCGCTCTTCCTCGGAGTTCAACTGCTCGCTTCGCACGACCGTGATCGTGTCATTCACGCGCGTAACGTTGTAGCCCTCAACGCGTTCCGTGGGCTGCATCTTGTTTCTTTCAATAGCGTTTGTGATCTCCAAGCGCGTCGACAGCGAGTCCATGTTTCGCGCATGGATCACATTGCGAATCGACACGCCCACACCATTCCCGCTTGGCTCTTCTCGTTCCTCGGGGCGAGTGCTCACTTTTTAGGTGGATATGGGCATGATAGTCAGCCTCATAGATTCATTGACGTCATCCCAAGGCACAAAGCAAACAAACACAAAGCCTGGGCGTACCTGACAAACTGGACAACAGCGAACTGATGCTGTTTACAGACGCTGGGACAGCATTGTACTCCAACGATGCAGGGGGAGAACTCGGATCAGCGCCATATGCTGGAGTGGCAGGCTCCGAATACGGAACATACGACGGCGACGGCTGCACTCCATAGTTCTGGAACGAGGTCGCTGGAGCTGGAGGCGCGATGGTTGAATGCGGGAGGTTATATCCGACACTCGCAGATGGAGGACCGAAGCTCGAGCCAGAGAGATCAGATGGATACGCAGAATATCCACCAGCGCCAGCGACAGGATAAGAAGACACCGCGGCTGGAGCAGCGTACGTGGTAGAAGCCGCGCCAAAAAGATCTCCCCCGTCATCATTAGCTCCGCTAGATCCACCATACGCAACAGACGATGGCGCAGGACGCGGGTGCCCACATTCCCCACAGAACACGGCATCAAAGTCAGCGAATGGGATGAAGCACTGCGTGCAGGTAGTCGGAGACGTCGAAGCAATCACTGGCGCTGGAGGCGGTGCAAACGTCGGCGCCACGGGCGTGGGGGTGAGTGACGACAGCGGACCTTGCTGGCTGAAGGCGGGATGGGCGCTCGCGCTCGTCGCCGATGATGACGACGCAGCTGCGGGGGGCGGGAGGTCCTCTCGCGGCGCGCCGCACTCAGCGCAGAAGCGTGCGGACGCGATCTCATCGGGTGCCCAGCGGTGACCGCACTCGGTGCAGAACATGTCTGGCGCTCTTCTTTTCTCTTGTCTTCTCTCGATTTGACTCGGAGCAAAAAGGAAAATGGGGAATGGGGAGGGGAGACATCATCACGCGCCTTGACGACAGACGGACTACTATTGAGGTGATTACGCCCGCACCCACTTCAACCTTTGAAGAAGTATCGAAGGCATCCGAATAGAGCGCCCTCAACCGCGCACCGCTTTGAAAAAAGAAGTAACGAGCTATTGATAGCGGGATGGTACAAATGGACGCACTCCAACCGCATTCCGCAGCTGGCGACGAGCTATGCGCGCGGTGGATGTCATGTCTGAGACTGAGGAAGCATTACTGCAGCAGCCAGAAACCGTAGACGCTTCGTTGCTTTCTGATGGCATGAGCGAGCACAGCCAACTGAAGAGCTCGCTGGAGAAACGCGATGGCCAGGACCACTTCGATCCGCAAGGGGACAGAGAGATGGCGCGAAACGGAGGAGTGGAAAGCGAGTACGACGAACAGAGCGACCAGCAGGACGAGGCAGAGGAAGAGCAAGACGATCACGAAGAAGAAGCAGGCGACGAAGACAACTCGACGCTGAAGAAAGCCGCGCGCGCAGGCATCCGACTGCTAGAGGAGAACGCACAGCTGGCAGAAGAGGTGAGGCAGCTGCAGCTACAGGTCACGCACGCCGACGACCAAAACCAAGTGCTGCAGCGCGTACTTGAGGGCAAAGATGCCCAGATGCAGCAGCTCACACAACACCTACGCGAGTCGATCTGCGAAAACCAGAGCGTTCTCTCCGAACTAAACCAAGCGAAAGAGCAGGCGGCGGGCTTCAAGGACCTGCTAACTCAGCAACTGCAGCAGCAACAACGGTCTCCACGGAAACGAAATCCTCGGAGCGCATCCCCGAAAAGAGTGATTCGACAACATCAGCAGCACCTTTCTACTCTCGTGTTTGACGACCTTGTTTTGACCTTTAGCCCAAACTTTGGGGACAATCAAATCCAGAAAATTTCAGCCGCAGAAGCAAGTATAGCTGAAGGAAACGAACACGCATCTAGTTTTCGAGGCGATGGTTCAAGCAGCAGCTTATCTTCGCCAGTTGGACTAATCAACCCCAAGCGAAGACAGGCTGCTAAGCTTGAGGAAGTTGAGGCAAAGTTTGAAGAGGCGCACCGACGAAACAGTATCCTGAAAATGGAGCTAACCAGCGCTCAGAAGCAAGTCAACGAGCTCAAGCCCCTGAATGCGCAACTTCATGAAGCCAAGCAGGAAATCCAAGTTCTCCGAGTTCAGATTGAACAATTGGAGAAGCAGCTCAATCTGACGTTAGAGGAGCGCACCGAAGAAAACGAGCTGATCCAGAGTCTGCGGACGACCCTCGAGATTTACCAGAATCTGGACGACCCGAATCGAAGCACCAAACTCAACGTTGAGAAAGGATATCGAAGTAGTCAGCTCTTCGATGAGCTTGACGACGGTGATTGCGCTCGCAGACTCTCGAAGATGCGACGGAGAAAATCAGACGGATGCGTGATCCCATTTACAGCAGTGAAAGCGCCGATTTGTTGGACGAATCCGGTTGACGACTGCTTCCACACGCATAACGACAGTGAAGCGATACTGGAATCGCTGGCTAATCTAGCAGAACAGCTGTTGAGTCTAAAACAGCAGCAAGATTCTCTTTTCCAGTCGTGTAAGCCGCTTGCGAAAGCCAAAGACGACACGAATATTACAACCACCGACGTATGGCCACGAACCAAATTTCTCGAGCAGCAGGTGTCGGTGCTTCAAGATTTACTGAAGCGATACCGAGCACAATGGCGACTATCTACAGAGAAACGAAGCTCAATGGAGATCGAAAATGGCAACCTTTTGAGTCGCGTGGAAGCGCTAAACCTGCTGGTCCAGCGACAATGCGAGATCTGCATGCAAGCAAACGAGAATATGACGCAGGAGAACGAGGCGTGGAAAGCAGCCGCGTGCGCGTACGAGACGTTGTTGAGGCAGGCGGCCGACGCACAGAGCCAAGAGGACGAAGCTGAAGCAGAGCGTATATGCTTTTCCATCTTGCGTTGCTTCGTGGACAGTTGGACGGCGGACAAGTCGAAGCGAATGAAACTCCACGACTGGCTGACGAACGCAATCCGAAGCACGGGGAAGAGGAAGCCGCTGTATCTGCCCGACCTGTCCGACGAGATCGCTTCCGGATTCCAAATGCTGCTGGTTCCGATCCTTCGCCAGAAATTTGGGGTCGAGGTCCAGATCGAGAAGAGACTGCGCAACGTCGTGGTAACAGATTTGAAGATGCACATCGCAGACACCGACTCGGAGAAAGCCAAGGCTTGTCTCCAGCGCATCAGTCGCTCGCTCATGTGGTTGGTCGACGTTGAGTCCGCGCAGCTCGAGGAAAGAGAATGGTTAGGGGAGTTCGCTCGAAAGAAATCGGCTCGCATGTGCATGAAGTAAGTATCAGCTTGTTGACAAACGATTAGGACGTTTAGGTAATATGCATCGTGTTACATGAAGCCACAGATATTGCTACAAAATAGAGAACGCTGTAAAGCAACATGACTACACGACTCTAGAGCGGAACAAGCGCTGATCTTCTCCGTAGTGTTCGTCAGGAGGCGAGAGCATGAGCAAATTGTCATTCTCGGCGCCGATCATGCGGAAGTCTGCGCGGATCGGCATCTTCTCGCCCATGGCAGGCTGGTGGTAGACGTTATCGAGGAACGAGAACGTCGTTGTGCGATCTCGCTGGCTTCGCAGCGCGTCGAGCCGCGTGCACTCGGTCACAGGGAGGTGCTTTGCCACTCGCGGGAAGAGCTGAATCATGTAGTGGTTGAACAGCAGGATTATGATGATCAGCACTGCAATTAGCGCAGCCTGCACGGGCCCTTTCTTGAGCGACAGCAGTCCGATGAGTGTCAGCTGCGCTACCACCAGCGCCGCGATAAGGAACTTGAACAGGCGCGGCCAGTACGCGCCGAGTGCGAATGACATGGGCTTGTACACGAACAGCACCTGACGGCGATACACGACCTCCGCGATGAAGAAGAACCAGCCGGTGAAGTAGCACGTGAGTGGTGCGATAGGCGCGAACGTGAGCGTCACGAGCATCACAAGGAAGCTATCGGCGAATACGGAGGTCGGGTCGAACGGATCGGTGGAGGAGATGCTGCGCAGCCCCATCCACTTCGACTCGCGCTCGCGCTTTGTGAGCTTTGGCGCAAGCAGTCGAAAGAGAACGGAGAGTGCCAGCGGCACCACGCGCAGCAGCTCCAGCACGAGATTCAGCCCGGTCAAAATGATCACGTACGAGATGAAGAACGTTGACTGCTGCGGCATGCTGCGTCCGAGCATCCCGATGAGCTTCTTCGGCTGGTCAATGATCTCTTCCAAGCTATCGAGCACCGTTCCGACGATCACCGTCACGAAGAAGATCTGGATGAGCTGGAAGTACACGAGCTTTGTGAACTTCGATGCGCGCACTTCAGTGTTCGACGGGTGTCCTTCTCGCGCGGACAGGAACTCAAACACAATGGGAGCAAGCGCGTTAAGGATCACGAGCGCCAGTGGAGCGATCTGCTTGAAGATCTCTTCCAGAATCGGATACTTGTCAAACGCCTTGTTCAGAAATGGCAGTGTGCGTCGCAGGGACTCGACGGTAGCGAGCGACGTGACAAACGCAGTCGGGATGGTCCAGAACAGCACGATCACGGCTGTGATTGATGCTGAGATGAGTCGCCACAACGCGCGCGTTCGGAACCGCAAGCCAATGTTCCCCCAATTGATGTCGTCCACGTGTGGAGCAGGCGAAATCGCCATGCGGATCGGGTCGCTGGATTGAAGTGTCTGCTGCGCCACCTGCGCCGACTTGAGCGACACGAATGAGACGAACGCCGAGCGCCGCATCACACGGATCGGTTGTTTCATGCGTGCCGCCTCACGCTCGAGTTGATTTTCCTCCTTCCCATTCTCTGAATTTTCATCTTCTTCGTCGCTCTCCGGCGCGCTCTTGTTGTCGACGTCGTCATCACCACCCGTTGTTTGTCGCTGTGAATCAATCCGGATCGCCACGTCAGGGCGAGTCGGATCAGGTGGGACGTACGGCGCCACTTGACCTACTTCTTGATCTTCAACGTGACGTGCAAGCAGGGCTTGGGCGTTCTCGATACTGACGATCTCGCGAGCCACTTTCTCGTTCATTTTCGCAAGACGTTCCTGGTAAAAGTCGATTGAGTCGACGAATTTTCCTCTGCTTCCAGGTCTGCACAAAAGACAGCCGAGCCACGAACCACCTTCACGGTACTGGGGGCGATTTCCTGTTTTTTCATACTCGGCGAGCGCGTGTTCGAGTGCGTTACGCACATCCTCGCGTTCCTCAACGTACTTCTCTAGCTTCGCGCACTCGACTGCGACGTACACGGAGCGAACTGTGTCTGGGAAGATGCGCCGCATGTATGCTTCAAGGGTCATGCGCGTGCGCAGCTTTAGCGGGAGCTCGTCGATGAGGATGGAGTATTGTGGAGCCTCTGCTCTCGCCAAGAGCTCATGGCGGCGTGTGACGTAGTAGGAGTATTCCTTCAGTAGCAAATACATTGTAAAGAAGCACACGATGGAGGCTGCGATGGTGGACGCCCAAAGACGTGGGTCGTGCTCACCCAGATTCGACATATTGATGCGCTCGAGCGGGTCGGTGCTGCTGCGGTTTGTTGGCGGAGGTGTTGCGGTCGTATACAATGGCAGTAGTACCGCCGAGAGCATGATTGCGACCAGCGCGACCTTTTGGCCCATGCGCAGGAAGCGCAGAAACGAGAGCGTGTCGAGTCCGCAGCGCTCCATGATTTCCTCATCCGACAAGCGGTAGACGTGTGGGATCCAGGCAAATGGCTTCTCTTTGGCTGCAGGCGCTGTTGCCGTCCAGAAGAGGTTGCCGCCGACGCCCCTGCTGTCGTAGGCGTGGCGGAAGCGGTGGCGCACGCATTCGAAGACCAGCAGTCCGAGCGCCAGCAGCGAGAAGTAGATGCTCGTGCTGGTCTTGAGCGTGCCGCTCGGGTTGATGCTCGCGTCGGCCGCGTTTTCTTGAGTCGTCGCCATCACCACTTGCTCGCTGCGTCAGAAATGAAGAACTACGGTGCACTGGTGGTGCCAATGCAGTGCTTTCTTGAGCACTTTTGCGAAATGAGTTGAAAAATGGATGCGGCGGTTGAGCGGATCAGGCGAGAAAAAAAGGAATCCATTATCCGTCTTTAGTGACTGCGTCACTCTATTGGGGAGGCGAGTCAATAGTGCCATTTTCCTGGTCGACAGACCAAAGAAGCGAGAAAGGGAAAGCTAAGATGGACGACTTCTTGCTGGAACTGCGCGCGCTAGACGAGACGCAGGACCGCGTCGAGGCCGTGAGCGACGAGATGCTACGCGCACACATCGAGGGTGACACCGCGCGCGTCAACGCCATGGTCACCCACTGGATCGACGCGCTGCGCGCCAGCGACCTGCACTCGGAGCGCGTCGCGTTCCTCTATGTCGCCAACCACGTGCTACAGAAGTCGCTCTTTGGCGACGCGGACGCCGTCGACAGTAGCGGCAGTACGACGCCGGATTTTGTGGGTTTGTTCGGCCCGTACATGGAGGAAGCCGTGTCGCTTGTCAGCAACTCGCCCATGGACCGACAGAACGTGACGCGTCTGTTGGAACTCTGGCATGAGAAAGACGTGCGTAGCCAATGCATGATTGGATGGACGTGGTCGGTGTATTTACTCGTGACTCATTTTCGTTTTCATGTGTGTCGTGTATACAATAGGTCTACCCAGACGAGGTGATCTTGCGCATGTGGAGGTGCACTGGCGAAGACCTGCCCAGCTTCTTGCAGTCTGTTGCAGCGAACAGCGCCACGAATGGCAACGGCAGCAACACCAACCACGGACTCAGTGAGCAAGAGGACGCCGACCACGAGCTGCGCCACACGCACTTGCCGATGAAGCTGAATGCCCACTCTGCGAACCCTGTGCTGGATGTGCTCAAGCGCATCGACTACCACAAAGCGGCACTCCAGTATCTGGACCGAACGATCCAGGAGAAGCACCAGTTCGTGCTGCTCCACGCGGCGTCCACATACCAGTCGCCAGAGGACGTGCTGGCGGACCGAGGGACCACAGCTGCGCAGCTAAAGCGACGAGTAGAGGACTGCCTGCGCCTCGTGAAGATCCGAAACGTATGGAAACCCCTTATGTATCACCAACCAAAAATGATGATGCTAATTTGAATGCTGTGTGATTTTTGCTATTAAATGCGCAGAAATACATGGCGGAGATCCCTGCGCTGAAGAAGCAGCTCGTACAAGCGGTCGCGAAGTTGAAGCAAGATGAGGTGAGATTTTCAGCTTTTGGCTTTGTCAAACGCTCGTGCCCTCTGCGTCACTTTCTCATCTTCCACCCATCGTTGTGCTGCTTTTAGATTGACGCTGGGAGCAAAATTGAACAGAAGCTGGAGGTACAAACGGACACTTCTTCTCGACTGTGTATCAACATCATCTCAAATGCACTGACTTCGTTTTGTCACCTGTATAGCAATGCGACATTATCGATATTGGACTGGCGGATTTGTCAGAGCACCGCGACACTTATCCCGAAGAGGTACGCGTGTTTTTCTGCCTCGGACGATCCGCATTGGACTACTGATGAGAAAAGTATAAATTGTTCTGGGACACTAGTGGTCGAGAGAAGCCTACGAGTGCAGTCTGCGTCGGCGACGCAAGGAAGAAGAGCTGCGTCAGCGCGAAGAGCAGATGGTGCGCCTGCACCAGGAGGCGATCGCCGAGAGCGCTGCCCATGCGATGCACCTGGAGGCGGACATCAACGCTGGCTCATCGGCTGATCTCCAAACGCTCTCGAAAGAGCTCGAATCTCAGAAAGCAGCGGCGGACAAAGAGTCCAAACCCGAGGAGGCGAACGAGATGGTGTGGCACCCGTAAGTACCTTCCTGTTGATCTGGAACTTTGTGTGATTGTTGCTGTGATGCTAACGAATCGCATGCTGTTGCTGTTTGGCTCTATAGTGTGCTGAAGGAGCTGGTGCCACTGAAGAGTTTGAACCTCGAGTGGGAAAGCTGGCGCGACCACTAGGGGAAGTGTGTTGGTGCTTTCTACTTTTGTAGTAATGAATTTTCACATTTACTCGTAAAAATTTTGTGCCAGAGGGAGCAACTGCTGCAGTCGGTGTGCTGGACTCCAGGTGTTAGTGGGTGGCAGATGGCTCGTGACACAGAGAATGAATAGACACATTCAACTAATTGTACGAAGCTAATGCATGTATGTACAGCACACTCATGTGTTAATTATTGAGTCTATGTATGAGTCTGGTGGATAAGATACGTTAGAAAGAACGAAGAGATTACTGAATGCCATGTCAACATACACTTCTCCACACACTAAAGAAGCAGGCCAGCGCAGTAAGATGGACAATGGCTGGTTGTTTCTTTTTGCCAAGGAAAGCGTTCATATTGAATTAATTATCCAGAGCTTGTCGCCGTGACTGGGAGGTGCTTCTGCCGTAGTTCCGTCGCAATCGTAAAAGCCTTGAGCACGAACGTGATGACGCTTGTGCTGAAGATACTGGTGGCTGGGAGTGTGGTGGGCCGTGACACGTTGTCGAGCGCGATGCAGCAGAAGAACACGGGCGCCAGCGCCAGCTCCACCGCTCTGTCTGTGACTTTGTACAGCGCTCTGTGTCTGTGTGTGAAGAAGTCCAGCGCACCTAAAACCAAAGAGACAAGCAGACAAGCAGGGCAACGTGAGTTAATAATTCTCCCAACGCCTCTCCATCAATCAATCACCTGCCTCCCTCCTTACCTTTGTAGACCAAGAGCTCGGTAGGTTGTCGCGGCGCTGTCTTCATCGTCCAGCGCGCTCGGATGCCGCGTGCCGCGCTTCGGATCTTTTCGCGAATGCTAAAAGCGGCATCGTCGTTCGCAGAGCTTACTTTCCGCCAGCGATCGAATCTTCGGAACCAGGACGAGATGCGCTCCTGTGGTGAAGAAATCAGACCGCGTCGATAGAGTCGTAAGGCGCCACTGCGTGTCGTGGACGACGACATCGGCTTGCGCGCGCGCTTCAAGGGCGAGCTGCTGGTCGTGGAGCCGCTGCTGGTGACGATGGTGGTGTTCATGGCGTGGCGTGGCGTTGTGGCGGATGCAGCGCTTCTTTCTCTCTGAGCAAGTTGGGCTGTGTGTTTGGAGTGATATATTTTTGGAGCTGATGCGTGTCATCGCTGGTCATCGTCTGGCTTGCTTCAAGAACAATCCTCAGATGCTCGCGAAAAAAGTTTCACTTCAGCACCCACGAAATTCGGTTCAGTCCGGTTAAATACTGTTTCAGCCCAAGCGATCGTACTTAATCGAAACTTTCAGCAAAGTGTGCCACACCATAAACAATGACGAGTCTTGTATTGGGATCGTTCTCCAACGAGTGGCGCCAATGGACTGGGAGGGAGCCAACTTTCGCTCGCCACATTCCCCAACGAGAAGCAGGAAGGAAGGAAGCAAGGAAGCAGCAAGCATGTCGTTTTTCTTCCAGAAGCCCGAGAATGCGCTCAAGCGCGCCAAGGAGCTCATCGCCATCCCAGGCATGGACGCCGGCGCCATCAAGCGCGCCAAGCGCTCAGCGCTTGAGATTCTCCACGATGCACTGATCGCCAAGAAGAACCGCACGTGGCAACCAGCGCACGAGGAGCTCATGATCGCGTACTTGGACATCTGTATCGAGCTCCAGCTCGGACGCATCGGCAAGGACGGTCTCCACCAGTACCGCAACCTGTCCATCCAGCACAACCCAGCGTCGCTCGAGACCGTCATCACGCACTTTGTGTCGCAGACCGAGCAGAAGCTCGCGCTCGCCAAACGTGAGAGCAATGACCTGATCCTCCTGGCCGCCGCCAAGGTCGACCTCGAAGCTGCGCAGACCCCTGAGGCCGTCATGCTCTCCACCACCACCTTTGAGGGTTCGAGCGACCGCACGGACCGCGAAGTCGTCGTGCCATGGTTGCGTTTCACCTGGGAAACCTACCGCACGGTGCTGGACATCCTCAAGAACAACACCAAGTTGGAGGGACTTTACAAGTCGATCGCGATGAAGGCGTTTGACTTCTGCACGGAATACACCCGCAAGATCGAGTTCCGTCGTCTTTGTGAAATCCTTCGCAACCACTTGGGCAGCCTGCAGAAGCACACTGCGGCGCCAACCAGCCAGTCGTCGCGTCTGCTGCGCTCGTGGGAAGGCTTCACGCTCGAGGGTGTGGAGAGCCTGCTCGAGATCCGTTACCGCCAGCTGCAGGTCGCCACCGACCTCGAGCTCTTCTCGGAAGCGTTCCGCACGATCGATGACATCAACACGATCATGAGCTTGGTCGACCAGGTGCCTCGCCTCGAGCTGATGGTCACGTACTACGAGAAGCTCGCGCAGATCTTCTTGGTGTCCAAGAACCACCTCTTCCACGCGTTCGCGCTCTACAAGTGGTACGGCCTCCGCGTCGCCGGTCTGGAAGGCATCAACGGCGGTGCCGTGCTTGCCACTCTGCCGTCGCTCGTCACTCCAGAGGAGCAGCAGGAGATCGCCACGCGCGTGGTGCTCGCTGCGCTCTCGATCCCACTGCTGGAGTTCGAGTCTGCGTCCCCAGTGCTGGATGACGACAGCACGCCGTCGGCCGTGAACTCTGTAGAGAACAGCCTCAGCGCCGCTGCGCGTGAGAAGAACGTGCGCATGGCGTCGTTGTTGGGCTTTACGTCCACGCCAACTCGCGCGATCCTCTTGGAAGAAATTGAATCCGCCGGCGTGATCAAGAAGGCCGTACCAGAAGTGTCCTCGCTGTACCACCACCTCGAGCGTGAGGAAGTGGACCCACTCCAGATCGTGAAGCTCGTGCAGCCACATTTGGCGAAGATACGCGAGCTCTCGAACTCTTATAAGAACCAAACTGAGGAGGCGTCGTACGCAAGCAGCGTGGAGCGCCTGCTCGTGCGCCGTGTGCTCTTCCAGCTCACCCGCGTGTACTCGAGCGTGACGATCGCGCACCTGCGCTCGCTCTTTGTGGGTCTGAACGTCAGTTACCAGGAGATCGAGCAGCTGATCGTCCGCTCGCGCTCGCTCAGCACGGTAGCGCACTCGAGCGCTCCGAGCCTCTCGGCCATGTACCTGAAGAACCAGAGCAACAATAACAACAGCAACCAGAGCAACAACGTCGAGGCGTCGACGTCGTCTGCCACGGCGTCTGCCATGCGCACCAAGATCCGCATCGACCACGTGCAGCAGATCATCCGCTTCAGCGAAGCCGTGGAGCTGGAGGCGAACCCTGCGCAGCTGACGCTTTTGGGTGAGCGCCTCGAGCGTGTGCTCAAGAAGGTGCAGTACAGCAAGGCTGAAGATGCCGTGGCTGCCAGCCGCAAGCACCTCTTCCAGACCGCGCGCAGCAACTTGGACACGACCCGCTCGGACATGCTCGAGCGTCGCGAGATCATCGAGCGCAAGAAGGAGGAGCTCGAGCGCCTGCAGCAGGAGAAGGCGAAGACCATGGAGAAGAAGCGCCAGGAGTACGAGCAGATGCGCCAGCAGGTGGAGCGCGAGCGTCTGGAGCAGGAAGCGCGTCGTCGCGAGGCCGAGAAGAAGCAGAAGATCAAGGACGAAATCGCGCTCAAGGAGACCAAGCAGATGCTGGACAAGTTGGGCCACAAGGACATCGAGAACTTCGACTTGGAGAACTTGGACCGCGAGAAGCTTATGAATGACGCTAAGGAAAAGGCCCAGAAGGCCAAGGAGGACGCGCAGAAGAAGCTCCGCGACAGCGCTCGCCGCTTGGACTACATCATCCGCGCCACCCGTGAGGTGGAGCAGCCGATCCTGCAGAAGCAATTTGCGACCGCGAAGGAGGACGCCAAGCAGATCTACGAACAGGACAAGCAGGAGAAGCTCAAGGCTGCGAAGGAGGCCTACGAGTTCGGTCTGAAGGAGAAGGCGCGTCTCGCCACTGTGTTCACTGTGCACAGCGAGTTCGTCGAAGCCCACTACGCGCGTCGCCGTGAGCTGTACAAGAAGGCGGCGGAAGAGCACAAGAAGAAGGCTCTGCTGGAACGTCTTGAGAAGCGTGTCGCGCACGCCAAGGAGCGTTACGACGAGGAGCAGGAACGTCTGCGCGAAGAGGAAGAGGAGCGTGAGCGCCTTCGTCGTGAAGAGGAGGAGGAGATTGAGCGTCAGCGTCAGGAAGAGATCGAAGAGGAGCTGCGCCGCCAGGAGGAGGAAGAAGAGGAGAACCGCCGCCTCGCTGAAGAAGAGAAGGAGCGTGAGCTTGCTGCTCAGCGCGAGGAAGAGAAGGAACGCGAGGCGAGTCGCGGCGCGTACCGTCCTCCAGTCGCTCGTCGCTCGGAGCGTGAGGAAGGCGAGTGGACCCAGGTCAGCCGCACTTCGACTGCGCGTTCTGCTGCGCCAGAAGGCCAGTGGGACCGCCGTGGACCTTCAACCCGCGACGACCGCGACGCTCCTCGCGGTTCGTTCCGCAGCGGAGGCACCCGTGAGGGTGGCCTGTCCCGCTTCGGTGACCGCGATGCTCCGCGTGAAGGTGGCTTGTCCCGTTTCGGTGACCGTGAGCCTCGTGAGGGCGGTTTCTCCCGTTTCGGCGACCGTGAGCCTCGTGAGGGCGGTTTCTCCCGTTTCGGCGACCGTGAGCCACGCGAAGGCGGATCGTCGCGCTTCGGCGACCGTGAGCCACGCGAAGGCGGGTTGTCGCGCTTCGGTGACCGTGATGCTCCTCGTGAGGGCGGTCTGCGTCGTGGCTTTGGTGGCGACCGCGAAGAACGTCCTGCCCATGAAGACGGCCCATCGAGCGGCTGGCGTCGTAGCGGCGGCGACCGCGAAGCTGCTCCTCGTGGTGAGGGCGACGACCGCTTCTTCGGTGGTCGTGGAGGCGACTCGTCGTACCGTCCACCTCGTGGCGACGCCGACAAGCGTCCAGCTCGTGAGACCACTCGCGCGCCAGACTCCGGTCGCTGGAGATAAGCGCATGGACAGGTCGGAGGACACTAGTGTGTCTCTCTTCTCGACACTCTTTTTCTTTTGTCTCGGCTTTGGAGAATGGTTATTTAGTGTGGTAGTGGCTCGTGAGTGGAGTGTGTGGCTGCTGTAAGAAGAAAATCAAGAACCGAGAGACAACGGGAGGTGTCCTCTGCAGCTCAGCGCTTTTGTCACAGAGAAACTTATTTAACGATCAAGCACCCTACGAAGTAAAATTAAAAGACGTTGACACTCATCCTTGGGAGTGCGTTCGATTGTTGCGCTGTAGTCACGCAGCAGCTCAGGATCTCCAGTGTCGCCCTGGGGATGGATCGTTGGGTCTTCTTTTGCATTCGTCTCGCTCAGTCGCTTCGCTCGTACGCCATGAACAAAAAGGCAAGCGGGTGAGGCGTCGGAATGGCTTGCTCGTGGAGGAGAACCAGGTTCACCTGACGCACAGCCTCCAACACCCACAACATGTCTGCACTGCCTTCGCACAGCAAAATTGGACGCTTCGAAGTCAAGTTGACGCCATTTCGTGAGCTCGACAGCAGAATCTTGTCGTCCGCACTGCGGGTTTCGAGGATGTTGATGCAAACAGAGAGCGACTTCAGCCGAAGCTCGATCTTGCCATTGTTTGATCGCGGGAGAATACTGATCTCCTGCGCGCACTTTGACCAGGGAGAACGCGTCATTTATTTCGTGTCGGAGCTGTCATCGTGGTCTTGAGGCTCCAGTACAGGCTCTCCAAAGAGATTCTCCCGACGCGCGAGCGCATACGAACTACCGACTTCCGCTCGAACCACGCTCTCGAGTCGCGCAAATGACGTGGTCGAGAGCTCCTCTTCCTCCGCTCTCTCTTCCCCATTGACAGCCAACACTGTCTTCTGGCTGTTGCTGCATGCAGAGGATACCCGTCGAGTCCCACCCAATGCGGTGCTACTCGGAGTCGTAGTGCTGCACAAATCCATGATGCTCCGACATCGGCGCTTCATGAACGCACTCTCGAGCGGGTATGCGCTGTAAAAGTCCGCGATCGCCCCGACTTTCATCCGTCACCCCGCGAGCGCACGCACGTGGCGCTCGATAGCTGCCAGAGCGCGCGGCATCAACTATACCTCGCTTTCGAAGGCGCCGCGCTTCCTTTGCTCCTCCATCACCACATGCCCGACCACAAGTTCTCGCTCGCGACTCTGCGGGTTGTCGTCGCGCCAGAAGAGGCCGTGCGTGGCATCGGCCTTGTGCACAATCTTCTTGAGCGAGTGCGACGACGCGCCGGCCGCCAGCACCTCCAGCACCTCTGGACGGCGCTGGAAGAAGCCTGAGAGCTCGTCGCGATGCGCCACGCCGCCACCGCTTCCATTTTCTGCAAGCAAGCTGGTGTTGGTTGTGCCAGCTGAAGAAGAAAAAACGACGATTTTTGTTTGATCAGTGTTGAACTAATCAAGCAGAGTCAATAGTGAAAGAAGTGAGGTGATGCTGCGAAAGTCAAAATTGGGGCTGTTGAAAATGCTGTTGAAGTTAACAAACTGACGTGGACAAAAAAGCAGAAAGCGAATTGCTGTTCGTCTGGCAAAACTGGCGCAATCTCACAAACCAAGAGAGCTCTCGCAGTTCCACTCACGCCTTCGCAGCTTCAGCGTCGCTGTCGCCCGCCGCGTTGAGCGCTGCGAGACTGCTCTCGTGACCCGTGGCTGCGAGCGATGGAGGCGGCTGCGACGCCACCGAGCCGCCCGTTGAGTCGATGTGCGCGTTCGCGTCGCTGGCCGCCGAGTCCGAGTACGCCTTGGCCATTGCTGGCTGTTGGTAGACGCCGTCGAGGAACGTGAACGTTTCGCTCGTGCGCTCGTCGTCTACATCGCAGCACTGGTCGAGCGGCAGGTAGTCGGCGGCGCGCGGGAAGTTGAAGAGCGTCATGCTGTACCAGTAGAAGAGGAACGTGCAGCACGGCAGCCCCACCGAGAGCACGATCACCGTGTACCCCGCAGGCTTGAGCGAGAGCAGACCGATGAGCGTGATCTGCGCCATGAGCAGCGCGCCGAGGATGAACGAGAACAGCGGCTGCCAGAATGCCCCCATCGAGTTCTGCGTGTTCCACTTGGGCTGGTTCACGAAGAAGAAGAAGCGCTTGTAGATGAGCTCGGACGAGACGAAAAAGAGCATGCCAGCGTAGCCCACGAGCGGCGCGATTGGCGCAAACACGATCACCAACAGGAAAATCAGGTACTGCTGCGCGAGGGAGAACGGCGCCTCGAGCTCCGACTCGTAGTTGAGCGGCGTCAGGAAGAGCCATGGCTGCGGTACGGGCTTCTTCGCGTACGTCGGCGCGAAGATGCTGTGCAGCGTGCCCATGAGGATCGGTGTCACGCGAAGCAGCATCATCGGCAGGTTCACAGCGATCTGGGTGATGATGAACGTGATGAAGAAGAGCGATTGGCTCGCAATGCTGCTGCCCAAGAAAAACACGATGCGCGACGGCTGCTCCACAACGGCGGCGACCTGCGCGAGGATCGATCCAGTCACGGTCGACACGAAGAACATCTGGACCACCTGGAAGCTGTTAAGCTTGGAGAACAGACTCGCGTCTACTTCGGTGAGTGACAGGTGGCCCTCGCGCGTCGCCAGCATCTTGAACACGACGTTCGAGAGCGAGTTCATGAGCGAGAGGATCAGCGGTGTCAACTGTTCGAGGAGCTGCGTCAGCCACGGCTGCGTGTCCAGCAGGTGACCCGCGAACGAGGACATCTGACGGAGGTTCTCGGGCTTCGCGAGCGACGTCACAAATGCGGTCGGGATTGTCCAGAAGAGCACGATGAGCAGCGTCGAAAAGGCGGAAATCAGCACCCACGTGGACTTGGAGCTCTGCGGGAGCCCAAAGTTCTCCCACTGGACGTCGTCAATGTGCGGCGCCGGCTGGATGCGCATCTTGATCGGGTTTTCTGTTTGCAGCAGCTGCTGCGCCGCCTGAGCCGATCGTAGCGAGCGGAAACTCACAAATGCACAGCTTCGCATCACATTTGGTGATGAGCTGACTTTGGCGTCATCTTTCCCCTGAACAGAAGAAGACTTGAGCAGCGGCTGCTTCTCGCCTGAGGTAATAGAGGTTGACGACTCGAGCGTGAGCGCAAGCTTCTGCTCAAGATTGCGCAAAGAGGTCCACTTGGGCATTGTACCCATCGTGCCGTACTGCGGCTTGGATTCCTTGATCGGGTCGAACTGGTCGTCCAGAATGCTCTTGCGCACGCTGACGATCTCCTGCGTCAGTCGCTGGATTTCCTGACGGTAGTAGTCAATCGAGTCAACCTCTTTTCCACAGCACATGCCAAGGAACTTGTAGTCCACCTTGTGGTGCGGACGCGCCACCGGTTCGTCCTTTGCCTTACCGTCCTCAAGCGCCGTCTTGTGCTTCACCTCGGCGCCCTGGAGATCGCTTTCGGCCGCCTCGAGACGGTACTGCAGCTGCGTGCGCTCGTCCACGAGCTTCTCCAATCGTTCGCACTCTACACCAATGTAGACGCTGTAGACCGTGCCTGGGAAGAGATAGTCCATGTACGCCATGAGCGTCTGCGGACGACGCAGCGCAAAGGGCAAGTCTGACACCACGATCGTGTACTGCTGCGCGTCTTTCTTCGCGAGGAACGCGTGGCGACGCTTGCGGTACAGGTTGTACTCGAAGATGAGCAGGTGCATGACGTAGAACGTGATCGCGTAGGCAGAGAGTACCGTGAAGATCATGCGCCAGTCGCCCGGACCGACGTTCGAAAGCGTGATGCGGTCGATCCAGTCCACGTGCACAAGCAACTCTGCGAACGACTCAATGCCTTCCGCGAGCACCACCGTTTCATTCAGAGTCGGCGCACTGCTCTGGACCGGGAGCGCGAGCGGTGTCCAGGCGTAGATCGGGAAGAGCGCGAAGGAGGACACGACACAGAGCAGCGCCACTTTCTGGCCGATGCGGATGAAGCGCAGGAAGACCCAGGCGTCGAGTCCGCACTTCTCAAAGATGTCGTTGTCCGAGATCGATAGCACGAACGGGACCCACGCGAACCACTTGGTGCGCTTGTCGGCGGGGAAGGCGAAGTGGTTCACGGGCTCAAAGAGCTGCTGCTTGCGGCGGCGCAGCACCTCGAAGACCAGCCACGAGAGCGCGAAGAGCGGCAGGTAGATCGCCGCGGTCGTGAGCAGCACCGCGCTGGGCGAGCGCGCCGCGTTGTCTGCAGGCGTCGTCGCGGCGTTGCTTTCCATCTCTCGTCTCGTTCCCTGTCTCTCGTATGCTTCGGCTTGCGCGCTGCTGATGATGCCGGGAATGACGCCTTCCACTCACCCATTTTTCGCTCGCAACCTGATTTGCTCGCTGTACAGTTGATAACAAAATATCGACCGAGTCTCCTACATTTCGTCAACATTCTGCCAAAACGAATTTGTGTGTGGAAAAGACAAGAGAATACCGGTACTGGAAGTGGTAAAATCATTGAAAGCACCCTTTTGCGCCACAACCACTGCTTCAATTATCCATGCTTTGCTGAAGATCTATCGGTAGATCCAAAAAGCAGGTGGCTTGCTGGGGCAAAAAACAACCAGCGAAAGCCCAGTTTTTTGCTCAAGCGTTGTGGCTCCTGGAAAGGTGGACTCGATGGCGACATCAAGGTACGCATGCGAGTGTGTGTGTGTGTCATGCGCATGCGTTTCACACCTTTGTCTGAAAATGTTCATGCCGACAAATGTGGGATCTGCGCACGGACGAAGTGAGGACTGTGCTCCAAGGCCACTCGGACATCGTCACGAGGGTCAGTGTGTGGATGGATCTTTGGTCTTCTTGTGCCGCTTGCTCTGCTTTCCATTGTGCGTCAGCGCACAGATCGGATGACGCCGAAAATGGAGGCGGACACACAGCTCAGTTGCGCAAAAGTCAAATATTCAGTCGCTTGAAGCACCATTTTCATTCTATTTTATATGAATCCTGGCCTGAGTGCATGCACGTCATTTTTTGGGTTCCTGGCCTGACTTCACGCACCCCAGCTCCAAGCGCAATGAATCTGAACTGGCTGTGACGGATTGCCGCTGCTGTTGCGTGACGCCTTGGCATCTCTGCAAATGTTTTGGGCAAGCGAAAGCAGAGAAAGAACATTGCAGCTGAGTCGCCGCGTCCAAGAGGGAGGCCGCCGAAGTTGACGAAAAAGAAGGCAGCCCAGATGAAGGGGGAGGGGATTGCTGTTAATGGCAGACTGCGTGCAAAAGACGCAATCCGAAAGGCAGAGATTGAACTGAGTACGAAGGTTCCGGAGACTACAGTGTTTGAGTCGCTGAGGGATTGCCACGTCCCAGATGTTGTGCTGTTCTTCGACGAGGACGGTGGATCTTTGCAGAAGATCCTGGACGCGCTTAGACGATTTGCTTTAGTTTGTAAGCTGTAGCTGAATTCCCCCTAGTCAATCGATACTCCATGACGGAGGCAATTTGAAGCCCTTCCACGCTCGATTTTTGCCGAGCCGCGGGCGTTAGTGAGGGCGACGACGACGATGAAAATGGCATCGCCCAAGACGCCCTGAAATGGTCGGTGATGACATGGTGGATGGTAACAGCCCCGGTGAAGGTGTGTTGGATGCAGGCAGGAGGCATCCTACGCCTACAGCAGCGTCGAAGATGTTTCCAACACATACAACATCAGCGAACTGGACGACGAGATGGGTTGTGGGGATAGCATCGACTCTATGAGTTCAGGTTCTTTCCAATGAGGCGGCAACATCCACTACGAGAGCCATGGGGTGGAAAAAGTCGAATGGGACCACGCAGACAGTATCGCAGGCGAGAGGTTCGACACTGGCAGCCCTCGCTCCTCTCTCGACGCTAAAGAGAAGGAAACTAGAAGCGACTATGAGAGCTTTGCTGACGACAGCCTCCGATACCCCTCTGCTAGCGACGAGAAGCAGAACAACTTTGAGCGCGCAGAGAGCAAACACGATGTGAACTCAAGGTGGCAAACCTGTCCTGTATGCCAAGCCATCGAGACTGACGCCAACGATGACAGACGCTCATACGCCGAGCCACTCGTTTTCCAGACAAGGATCTACCCTGCCCAGCATACCCATCAGTTAGAACATGCCTAAATCGAGCAAATTGTCTTCTCGCGCACGAGAAATCTGCTCTTCGATCGATGTTGGAGTACATCGACGCAGCCCGAGTCAGCATCGACATTTGCATGCATCTAATTACTTCGGATTTAGTACAAACTTCGGCTGTCAGTCTTGTGTTGATGTTGTTAACTAATGCGCGTCTTGGGTGTGTTCTACAGTCCGCGACAATGGTTCGTGAACAAGGTCGATTTTTCGCCAATTGGAATCAATTTTTCGTCTTTTTTGACGAGATAAAGACAGATTTGTAGCCAATCGCGAGATCATTACAGCTGTCCAAATCCGACTCAATAAATCGATTTGTGAGCACATTTATAGAAACAATCAAATTTGGGTATGTGACACATTTCGTGAACA